>LAPY01000014.1:17975-37258 GCA_000970635.1 Eragrostis tef
AGCCCCCCCCCCCCCCCCCCAACAGTAAAGTTGTTTTTTCATTTTCTTCCACAATTAAAAGCACTACACTGTAATAAAAGTCAATAAACAAAGAGTAAAGTACAAATTTATTGTTGATTATTTATATTATTTGAGCCCAAAAGGTTTAATCTGACCAAATACCACGTCTAGAATGTATAATGTATATTTTTTGCAATAATTATTAGGTGTGCACATACACATTTATGTCTCATGCTAACTCCGCTCGTGATGTGTATACGGCCACGGGAGAGACGCTCGTCACAAATTCAATGGGGCCACGACAATAGCCCATGCATGCACGTATGCATAACAATTGTTATGCAGTTGAATTCTTCTGATGGGCCATCGTGGTGAACTGGTGATCTATCCACAAATAGCAGCCTTTGCTTATTTTCTTTGCTGCACAAACCAAAAGGAATCAGAACGTGATCAAGAGATCCTGTGCACACCGTCAGCTAAGCTTTCTTGGACCTGGGCCAGATCTCTCATTAAGAGGATCAAATAGGCATGGCTTGTATGTAGCTCGTCCGATGAAAGACATGCATAGATTGGTGTTTAAGATTTGTGCAACAATTGAGAAGCGCGTGAGTAAATGTCATGCCCAGGTCGGAATGGGAGTCAGGGAGAGAGGAAAAAATGGTTTTTAATTTTCAAACACTCCAAATGTAAGTTTCTTTTTGAATTTGTTTAAACCACCAAGTTGTTTAGAATTAATTCAACAAAAAGAGATCCAACATAAAAATATATTTACCCATTTTTATTTTGCAGCAACATTTTGAATGTACCGTGTCGACTTTTGTTAATCTTGTGCCAACATTTTAAATATTCTGTGTCAATATTTTCAACAACTCTATTTTTCGAAATGTTAATATGAATTTATAGAAATGTTGAAATATATTTGAATAAATTAAAAAACTGTTAAAATGCTAAATTCAATTATGTGGTTTGAATTTTGAAAAAAATATAGCACACCCTAACACTACACGTGTTTTTTAACAAATTAGACATTTTGGTTAAAGTTTATCATATTTGGAACCTTGGTAAAAATATGTCTATAAATGGACTCTATATGGGCACCGTTGCATTTGGTGACCAGGTTACATTGGTGAGTGCCGTTTCTATTGGCGCCCACCCCCTCGATGTCAACGAGTACGCGCCCGGTTGCTGAGCTGGTGTAGGGTGAGTGCCGCAACCTTTTGCGATCAGGGGGGTGGGCACCGTGTCCTTTGACGCCGACCCCCTGACACACAAAAAGGCCCCAGTTAGTTTCTTCCAATCTCTCTCACTCTCACATGCATATCACATTCGAACAGAGTGGCGGCAGCTCCTCAGGTTCCTCTCTCCCCATCTCACTCCCTCCTTCAAATCCTTTGGGGAGAGTGGGTTGGAGGCAAATCTATTTGTAGGAATCGATTTCTCAAGGTAAACTCCACCACATCCATGATTTGTGTCTAATGAAAAGGCTTATTTCGGTTGCTGATTTGGACCAATGTTGGTTCAAATTTGTACATATTGATTGCTATGATAAGTTAAAACAATATGGAGTGTTATTCTTTGAGTAGATGTGTTGATAGATAGGAATTTGGGGTGTAGTCGTGTGTTAGCATTGGTGAAAGTATTTACATGAGATTGTTTACTTTGTAGTGATCGCAATGAATAATAGAGTTATTCGGGGTATAGCTACGTTGATGAATCCCGTTTGGACCTGCCTGATGGCCCGATCCGTATGTGCTATTTGTGGTGATACCTGCAAGATGAAGGTTTTCGATATGTACATGATTTCTTAGCAGAGGTATTGGTGTTGTGCAAATGAAGAGTGTGATCGCTTTCCTAACTCTCGTGGATATGTTAAGTGTTTATCTTTTTGTGGTTTCATTTGTTGTGCATTTGTGGTAACATTTTTCTAATGGTTTAGTTTATTTATTTTGTAGACTCCCTTGTGACTTCAAGGAGCGAATTGACACCAAGCGTTTAGAGATTGCTATACAGGTAGTGGAAAGAAAGGTTGTTGTCAAGAAAATTAAAAGGAAGAATGCAGTGCGAGTGAATGCGGAGCGTGAGTGTCAGGAGTTAAGAGATCGTGAATTTGTGGAGGAACGAAAGAAGAAAGCTAAACACACACACAGAGAGAGAGAGAGGGAGAGAGAGAGAGAGAGCTCATCGGGCAAAGCAGACGCTAGAAGATGGTGGTTCGCAGGCAATTAGAAAGGACATGTGACCGTCTTGCACCCAGTAGTGTGACATGTCGCGTTATTTGTATGTCATAGGCTAGTAATTGTTGTATCAAGTGGACGACTAGCGATTGTTGTATCGTTCGGACTAGCAATTGTTTTATTTTCTGCACTATGTATTGAACCATTGTTTTACCTTATTGGTTTATGATGTGAAACGAATGATCTATGTTATTGCATTGCAGCTTCGTTGTCTTAACTGAAGTGAAATAGAAGTACATAAGTAACAAATTGCAATGGCATGTTTGGTACACAAAACGACTAACCTATTTGTGCACTGTGCTAACCGGAACAATCCCTCGTCGCGTAAACGGAAAATGCTCTCGCCGCGTTGCAGACTTGCAGTTGCCGCCCGCCCTCCCGCAGCGCGCCGCCGCCGCTATCCTTTCAGCGGGGAGCTCAGCGCCAGTGGCGGGCCCTGTATTGACTCCTCGCTCAAGAGAGAAGACAACGCGAGCTTCTAGACTCCTTCGGTGATCCCCGTCGCCGCTGCGCCACCCGGACGGTGGCCTCTCTCGCTCCCCGGACAGGTAGGTGATAATGATGATGTTGTATGATTTCTTTGCTTTTGCAAATGCTTTCAATAGGATTCAGCAAACAAGCATTAAATTTCTAGCTTAGGGGCCGACTCTTATAGATGCGATTCTGCTCGGATATGGACGGTTGGCACTAAATGTGGATTTTAGCAGATTAGGATGCACGCCGCAAAATAGCTTAACAGAACTTGTGGTCAATTCGTAATTCTTAACAAACCTTAGCAGATTATAGTATCCATTCTGCTGTGATATCGAGTCCATGGTGTTAGGAGTATATTGTCGGTGTGATAGCTACGGATAAAACACAAAGAAACTGATAAGATGAAAGGCAACCTAGTTTGCATCTTCTATTAGACTTGACCTATTGCTAACAAAAATACATGCCCAGCAGCTGTAATCAAGATACTACAAGCTCAAATGCTCGATACACTTCTATCTACTTTGGGAGGGAAAATAGCCCATTGCTGCAGGAAGTTCCAACATTTCACTGAACTTTCTTACTTGCAGCTTAATCCAAATGGTGACTTACTCATTTGAATGGGCTCCAAATCTGAACAGTTGTGCTTTGCTGCTATTACTGACGATCTCAGTGCTTGTTGCCTCCTTGTTGTAAGCTAACTAATCCAAAGTACTTACCAGAGGGACCCTTGGACATGAGTGATTCATGCGTGCCCTTCTCTACAACAGTTCCTTTCTCAAGCACAGTGATCATGTCACAATTCTGGATAGTGCTGAGCCTGTGTGCCACCACTACACTTGTCCTACCGATCATCACTCGGTTCAGTGCCTCTTGCACTAACTTTTCAGATTGACTGTCCAGTGCACTTGTAGCTTCATCCAATAGCAAGATAGCAGGGTTCTTCAGGATAGCTCGTGCAATTGCAATGCGTTGCTTCTGGCCTCCTGAAAGCTGAAAACCCCGCTCACCACACCATGTTGCATATCCATCCTTAAGATTGCTGATGAAATCGTGTGCATTAGCCAGCCAGATATCAGGGTTCTTCAGGATAGCTCGTGCGATTGCAATGCGTTGCTTCTGGCCTCCTGAAAGATGAAAACCTCGCTCACCACACCATGTTGCATATCCATCCTTGAGATTGCTGATGAAATCATGTGCATTAGCCAACCTTGCTGCATCCACGATTTCTGCCTCACTTGCATTTTCTGTCCCATACATGATGTTCTCTCTTATGGTACCTGTAAATAGTGTTGGTTCCTGGCTGACTAGCCCAATGTGCCGTCGCAGGGCCCGGAGGTTGTACCTCGTTATGTCTCTACCATCGATCATGACCACCCCATTAATTGGGTCATAAAACCGCACTATAAGCCCAATAATGGATGATTTACCAGAACCACTTTGCCCAACAAGTGCTGTTGACTTTCCCGCATGTATGCTCAAGGAAAAATCTTTGAAGATTGTTATATTTGGTCTTGATGGGTATGCAAAATTAACTCCTGCAATTTCCACATCACCTTTGATCTTATCTGGCTTGTGGCTCATAGGATCGTCAGGATCGATATCTGTTACTCGGTCAAGAATAGCAAACACTGAAGCAACTGTATCACCACCCTTAGCAAGGTCTGTTGTCATGCTGCTTGCTTCTGCAATTACACGACCTGTGCTTACTAAAATCATGAAGGTTTGGAATAGTTCCTCGGCAGTAATGCGGTGCTGAGCCATAAGCTTAGCACGATACCAAAAGTCGAGGGCCTTTGTACATGCCATAAGGCCTACTGAGGTGCCAAGGCCAAAGCCTGCAAACAATGACTGCCGGACATTCTCCTTGCGTGGGGCATCTAGAGCTTTGTCAAAGAGTCGTAGGATACGGTCTTGGGATGAGAAAGCAGTGATCGTCTTGAGGTTGGAGACAGCCTCTGCGGCTAGCTTGCTGCTCTCGGATTGTGCCGCTATCGATTTCTTTGTCATGCCTTTTAGTAACACACCACGCACATAATAGCAGCCAATGATAAGAGGCTGTGCTGCTATCATGACAAGGGCTAACCGCCAAGCTCTAACCAAACCCATGGTGCAGGCAGTCAAGACGGCAGAAACAGTCTGAATCACTAGAGCCATTCGATCCCCGACAAGGGACCTCACCTGTATCACAGATACATTTGATCAGACAATATTCTTTTCTAAATATGATAATAAGCATTACTCTGTCATTGTACTTACAATGTTAGCATCCTTGGCAAGCTGCGAGCATATAGCACCTGAAGAGTTCTTGTCATGATCGAACCACCCGATCTCGAAACTGAGAATTTTCGTTAGCATCTTCCCTGATCCGCTTTGTGAGGTATTCCCCCATGGCACCAAAGCTGTAGTGCTGCCATATATTGAGAAAGAATGATACCACTGCCAGGGCTGCAAAGATAAGCACATAGATTCTTGTTTTCTCCTTGATTTCGGCATGATCTGTCAAGAAGTAGACTGAGAACATGCTCCCCATGAGATATGCATAGACAGGCTGGATGCTTCCAAAGAGGACTGCACAAAAGCTCCCCGTCAAGGCCAGCTTCCATTCTGGTGCATTAAGCATAAGTAACCTTCTGAAGGATGGGGGAGGAAGGCTTGACTTCTCTGTATTTCCATCATATCTTGCGTCACCTGTTGATCGCCTGATAGCCGAAGAGAATCTCCTGCTCTTTCTGTGGCTGCTATATTGATCCATAGTAAAATATGTAGTGCCAGTTTCATGGACCTCATCGGCTTGACCTGAATCTTTGATCTTCTGAAGACAAACAAGAGAGGCGTAGAGGCCATTCTCATTGGCAATGAGCTCAGCATGGGAGCCTAGCTCCTTGACTTTACCTGATTTCATGACAACAATCAGATCAGCATTTCGGATGGTGGAGAGGCGATGTGCAATGACAATAGAAGTCCGTCCCATGGAGGCTAGGTCGAGCGCTTCCTGGACAACATGCTCTGATTCTGTGTCCAATGCGGTGGCTTCATCAAGGAGGAGGATTTTTGGTGACATTAGAATTGCTCGTGCAATAGCAATCCTTTGCTTCTGCCCTCCGGACATTTGGACACCACGCTCACCCACCTATTAAACAAGGTTAGTATCGGAATAAGAACAACAGCTTATATTTCATAGAAGTGATAATTCTAATAATTCATTTGTTGATCTGGACGTTGTGATCAGATTATAGTGAGAGAGTTTCTTGATGCACGAACTAGTAATTATCCGTAATTCCTGTGCTGCATACATACATTACAAATTTACTCAGACAAGATATGGAACTGAGCATAAATATTTCTCGCACGCCTATGTGTGCTGCTTCCTTTTCTATTTCAAGACATCTCAACTTCAATAGTTAATTTGGCATGTACGTTAAATCTGCCAGAAGACACGCTGCTAGACAGACTGGCGTATTTCTTTATGATGAGGATACGTTGTACTTCTGTTTCAGTGTTCTAGTTGGCTTCTGAAAACATCTAGCTCACATTTGAGGTCATCTCTTTTGTTTCAGGAGTCCTTGTACCAGCAGGACACCCCTAATAGAAGTTGCCAAGCTGGGTGCCTCGGAGTGCGAAACTATGTGAGTATTCCTAGCTAGGGCAACTGGGTATACGTAGAAGAACTCAAATTGAACAACCACGTGCTATCCTAACCAGGGCAATGACTATCAAGCTGTTACATTTGCTCGATTGGTTGATTTGCCATCGATGACACAAAGTGTTGTTTGTTTTACTCTTCAACTCCAGCTTTGAAGAACAAACAACTATAGAGAATAATTTAAGTAGCCATACAGCTCTTGTGTTAACACGAGTTGCAGACAGCTCTCAGTTCTGGGGAAGGGCGTTCCTACTTCCTAGTTTCCTTCATTGAGCGCACAGGCAGGACCCATGTCCTCTGCCAATGATGCGGCGCCTAACAAGCTTAGCAGCTATGGCAGGATTAGTTTAGCGTTGCTTCCAGGTAAAGGCAGAGTAACTACTACACTAAGAACTAAACATATATACTTGTTTTTCTTACTTCGATCTTTAAAGAACTAATGTCATCTTATCAAAGGAATCTCATAATAGTAGTTTTGTGAGATTTTGCGAAGAATAGTTTGGTTCTCTAGAAACAGAGAGAAATCACGCTTTAGATGATGGGGATCCTCTGCACTATTGCAGAGGCATTGGTTATGGCTGACATACGGGCCAAAGGTCAGCTACTGTTAATACCTCTGCAGTATGTTGAGGATCGGCGCCGGTCTTAGATGACACTAAGATTGCCCGAAACAAGAGCACAATTCGAAAATAGAAGAGGCTAAAAGGAGGGGATACTATGTTGGAAACCCAAGGCCACATGCAGGGGCCACTTACCAAGTTGAATCTACTAGGTAAGTTTCTTTGAAAAATGTTTATTTGTATTTTTACTTTGTTTTATTCCCAATGGTACCTATACCCAACCGGCCAAGACTTAATATAACTGCTTTCAGAAAACAAACCACCATGTGATATTTCTGTTTTTTTTTACTTTATATTTTGGACGGATGGTAGGTCTCTGATTCTATGTCATCATTTTTTTTTTGTGACCCGATTGATTCTATGACATCATCCCTAGTGAGGACATAAGAACTGCTAATGTGCAAAACAAAAGGTTGGAGAGGTGAGCTCCGACGACAAATGTTGAGATATCGACGAGAAAACGAGATGGTGACAACATGGCAGAGACCTCAAGACCTGAACCCTAACGTTCAAAGCCTCGAGGAAGCGTTAGTTTAATTACTGATAATACCAAATGGAGGTGGAGCCGTAAGAGTAGAGCAGGAGGATGAGGATATGTGTTACCTGTGTCTCGTAGGCACCTGCGAGATGAAGCTGTGAGCGTTGGCCGCCTTGGCCGCGGCGAAGACTTCCTCCTCCGTGGCATCCTCCTTGCCCAACAGTATGTTTTCTCGTATTGACGTCGCGAACAGCGCCGGCTCCTGACTGACGAGCCCCATCTGCGCGCGCAGCCACTTGAGCCGAAGCCGACGGATGTCCACGCCGTCCAGCGTCACTACTCCGTCCGACGGGTCATAGAATCGCTCCAGGAACGCGATCACCGTCGACTTCCCCGACACGTGCAGGCTAAAGCCGACCAAGACGGGGTTCTGCGGTCGCGATGGGTAGCTGAAGTCGACGTTCTTGAACTCCACCTCGCCGGCAATGTTGCCCAGCTCCTGGCCGGCGTTGATCGCCGAGTCGATCTTGGGTACACGCCGGATCACCTCCGATATTCACTCCGCCACGGAGCTGGCCTCCGACAAATACGTCACGTTCGATAGCGCACTTCCTAATGCCCTGCATCCGCACATGCTTTGGCCAGTTAGTGACATCGATCGTAGTCGTCTATTTTCATCTAACACCGGCTCGATCAACTGCGGCGAAAAATGGAGTAGTTACGCTACGCACAGGCCGCCTTGTACAATGATGGAGGAGACTGCGTGGACGGTGCCGCCCGGGTAGGACATGACGAGGCGGCTGCCGTACCAGAGGTTGAATGCCCAGATAGCGAAGGTGATGCCGTTGCTGCCGATGGCGACGCCCTTGGCGAGCCCCTGCTTGAGCCCCAGCTGCACCGACTCCTCGAGCGCGGCGGAGAACCGCGCCATGGTGCTCTTCTCCGCCACGAACGAGTACACCGTGCGCGCCGACGACACGGCCTGCTCGGCGATGGCGCCAGGGTGCTCGTACTGGCCCCTGATCCGTCGAGCCAGTCCGATGAGGATGCGGCCGTACATGACCCCGGGGATTAGAAGCAGGAGCACTGATGGCAGCGCCACCAGCGTGAGCCTCCATAGCAAGGCGAAGCCCATGACGTAGCTGCCGACGAACATGGTGGCGTTCATCAACAAGTTGGGCAGCTTCTCGGCCAGCGCGTCCTGCACGACGAGGCTGTCGTTGGACACGCTGGTGATTACCTCCGATGTCGATCCAGCCTTGAGGTCGAAGTACTCCACGTCCTGCCGGAGCACCACCTCAAGGTACCTCGCTCGCATCCGCGATGCCTGCCGCGCGTCCAGCAGTACCCCTCTGCAAGCATAGCACGTCACGTGTCAGACGCGGCAAACTATGGCAGCGCTAGTATGGTGGTGTGTGTGCAGCGCTGAGCTCACCTAGGAACGCCATGACCCAGGAGGCGCAAGCCAAGAAGGCGATGTTCAACGCGTTCTGGTCGATATAAAATTGTTAGTCGTCGGTAATGACTAATGACACGATTGTAGTTCACCGAAGGAATATGCTCGTGCATACCGCGGTGATCGTGGAGCTGAACTCCTGGACAAGGTCGGGGCCGCGGCCGAAGTCGTTGGTGAGGCGGCTGGTCAAGAGCAGCATCGCCGGCGTCGACATGCCGTCGCCCATGGCGCCGACCAGGCCCAGCAGCATCAGCGCCACGTCCGCCGCGTCGGCGTGCATGAACACCGACATGAACGACGACGAGCCCTGCGCCGGCGCCGCTGTGGCCTTATCGGCGACCGTCTCGTCAGCCATGCAAGCCCAGCTGGTGCTCCCAGCTAGCTAGTAAACCTCTCGCTGCTTTGCTTAATTCTGAGATATGGCGACCTGTGGACTATTGTTATATATTAATAACCTCAGTCACATGGGGATTATAAT
This sequence comes from Eragrostis tef, assembly GCA_000970635.1. NCBI lineage: Eukaryota > Viridiplantae > Streptophyta > Magnoliopsida > Poales > Poaceae > Eragrostis > Eragrostis tef. The sequence goes on from LAPY01000014.1 coordinate 27,359, forward strand.
GTGGTACACATGCTTAAGGCGTGGTTTAGTTGCGAGTAGCTAGATCGGATGCGTCAAGTTCTCCACAGTTGTGTTCGTCTACACTGAACATCTTTACCTCGGACAGATCCCACCTGTTCAGGAGAACATTGTGTAACACATGTGATGCAAATTTTCGAATCTGTTGACATATGAGGTGAGACTTGAACATGAAAGTCAAAGCGCGGAAATTTATTACAACGTTAAAATATGTTACATGTGAGGCATGCTCATTTTGAAATAGTTGGAGTAGCCGATCGGAATTCCCACATACATTAGCTTTCTCCATGGAACCAGTTTTCGTGTCCTTTAGACTTGCTTACTGTTAGACTGAATTGTATGAGGAGGTGGTCTTTGAGTGGCGGGCATATGCTCCGTTGGGTTAATTAGGCAAGGTTTCTTTTCTGGTAAGGCATCCTACCCTTGTTTCTTGTTCTATCAATCTCCATTGTTAGGACTTAGGATGGCTTTCGGCGCCGGGACTCTTGTTCCATCATCTAAAAAGGATGGCTTTCGGCTGGTCTGTATTATCAATCTCCATGGTCTGTATTATCTGTACACTTTTGCTACGGCGTTCTTCCCTTACACCCACCACAACACCAAACCCCAGTCACCCCTCTCCATCCCACAGCCTGTGATACCTCGGCAAGGCAGACGACTCGCTCGGCTTCGACGACGACGTCACCTACGCTGACCGCGAGCCATGCTCTCACGCCGACGTGATTGACGAGTTGGAGCAGATGGCGCATTGGCGCTGTGCAAGTATGGAGCCATGCCATACTGAGTCGAGAACCGCAACTTAGTCTTCAACGTCGGTGCCATAGCGAGTGGAGCTACCAGGTGCTCGTCGTCGGGGGCAGCGCCAACGTCGTCGGGAAGCTCTATGAACATCTATTAGAAAACCTCTGGAACAATTGTTCTTAGTGTATGTAACATTTGAACTTTTATGGTGGAACAGTTGGATTTTTATTGTGGAACATTTTTGCTTAAATGGGATTTTGAACTTGCTGGACCAGTAGGACAATTAGCGAAGATGAAAGAGGAAGAAGGCCTACCGAAATTCCTGGGCCTGCTGTGTTCTAGGCCTTGGTTTTCTTTAATTGGCTGATATGCGAAAGCTTTGGAGGCCCATTAATCGGAACACAGCCCTCGTCGCGTAAACCGGTAAACGGCCATGGAAAGCGGAAGTGGCTCAGTCAAAAAAAAAAAGGCGGAAGTGGCTCTCGCCGCGTCGCAGTTGCCGGGCCCGCTCTCACGCGCCGCCGGCTCGCCGCCGCCCCCATCCTTTGCGCATATGCTCCGTTGGGTTAATTAGGCAAGGTTTCTTTTCTGGTAAGGCATCCTACCCTTGTTTCTTGTTCTATCAATCTCCATTGTTAGGACTTAGGATGGCTTTCGGCGCCGGGACTCTTGTTCCATCATCTAAAAAGGATGGCTTTCGGCTGGTCTGTATTATCAATCTCCATGGTCTGTATTATCTGTACACTTTTGCTACGGCGTTCTTCCCTTACACCCACCACAACACCAAACCCCAGTCACCCCTCTCCATCCCACAGCCTGTGATACCTCGGCAAGGCAGACGACTCGCTCGGCTTCGACGACGACGTCACCTACGCTGACCGCGAGCCATGCTCTCACGCCGACGTGATTGACGAGTTGGAGCAGATGGCGCATTGGCGCTGTGCAAGTATGGAGCCATGCCATACTGAGTCGAGAACCGCAACTTAGTCTTCAACGTCGGTGCCATAGCGAGTGGAGCTACCAGGTGCTCGTCGTCGGGGGCAGCGCCAACGTCGTCGGGAAGCTCTATGAACATCTATTAGAAAACCTCTGGAACAATTGTTCTTAGTGTATGTAACATTTGAACTTTTATGGTGGAACAGTTGGATTTTTATTGTGGAACATTTTTGCTTAAATGGGATTTTGAACTTGCTGGACCAGTAGGACAATTAGCGAAGATGAAAGAGGAAGAAGGCCTACCGAAATTCCTGGGCCTGCTGTGTTCTAGGCCTTGGTTTTCTTTAATTGGCTGATATGCGAAAGCTTTGGAGGCCCATTAATCGGAACACAGCCCTCGTCGCGTAAACCGGTAAACGGCCATGGAAAGCGGAAGTGGCTCAGTCAAAAAAAAAAAGGCGGAAGTGGCTCTCGCCGCGTCGCAGTTGCCGGGCCCGCTCTCACGCGCCGCCGGCTCGCCGCCGCCGCCATCCTTTGCGCGGGGAGCTCGGCGCCTGTGGCGGCCCCTGTCTGTGTTGCCTCCTCGCTCATGAGAGATAACTACACTCCTCCGGTGATCCTCGTCGTCGCTGCGCCACCAGGACGGCGGCCTCTCTCGCTCCCCTCCCCTGCCCCTGCCAGGTAGGTGATAATGCGGATGCAGTATTAATATTCTACTTTTGATGAAAATGCTTTCTTTAGGACTTAACAAGCTAGCACTAAAATGTCCATCTTAGAGACCGAATTTTGTAGACGCATCCTGCTAAAATACGGACGGTTGGTACACAATGTGGATCCTAGCAGATTAAGATGCACGCCGCAAACTGTAAGCAATATAGCTTAACAGAACTTGTGGTCAATTTGTATCCGTTCTTCTGCTGTGTTCCCCACCGCTTGTTAGTATCCATTGTGCTGTGATATCGAGTCCTTCCTAGTAGGAGTATATTGTTGGTATAATAGTTATAGATAAAACACAAAGAACTTGATAACATAAAAGGCAGCCTAGTCTGCATCTTCTCTCGGAATTGACCTATTGCTAACAAAAATACATGCCCAGCGGCTGTAATCAATACTAAAAGCTTAAATTCATGGTACACTTCTATCTGTTTTGGGAGGGAAAATAGCCCATTGCTGCAGGATGTTCCAACATTTCGCTGAACTTTCTTACTTGCAGCTTAATCCAAATGGTGACTTACTCATTTGAATGGGCTCCGAATCTGGACTGTGCTGCTTTGCTGCTATTATGCAGGATCTTGGTGCCTGTTGCCTCCTTGTTGTAAGGTAACTAATACAAAATACTTGCCAGATGGACCCTTGGACATGAGTGATGCATGTGTGCCCTTCTCTACAACAGTTCCTTTCTCAAGCACGGTGATCATGTCACAATTCTGGATAGTGCTGAGCCTATGTGCCACCACTACACTTGTCCTACCGATCATCACTCGGTTCAGTGCCTCTTGCACTAACTTTTCAGATTGACTGTCCAGTGCACTTGTAGCTTCATCCAATAGCAAGATAGCAGGGTTCTTCAGGATAGCTCGTGCAATTGCAATGCGTTGCTTCTGGCCTCCTGAAAGCTGAAAACCCCGCTCACCACACCATGTTGCATATCCATCCTTAAGATTGCTGATGAAATCGTGTGCATTAGCCATCCTTGCTGCATCCTCAATTTCTGCCTCACTTGCATTTTCTGTGCCATACATGATGTTCTCTCTTACCGTACCTGTAAATAGTGTTGGTTCCTGGCTGACCAGTCCAATGTGTCGTCGCAGGGCTCGGAGATTGTAACTCGTTATGTCTCTACCATCGATCATGATCACCCCCTTAAGTGGGTCATAAAACCGCTCTATAAGCCCAATAATGGATGATTTACCAGAACCGCTTTGCCCAACAAGTGCTGTTGACCTTCCTGCCTGTATGCTCAAGGAAAAGTCTTTGAAAATTATCACATTAGGCCTTGATGGGTATGCAAAATCAACTCCTGCAATTTCCACATCGCCTTTGATCTTATCTGGCTTGTAGCCCGTAGGATTGTCAGGGTCGATTTGTGTTATCCTGTCAAGAACAGCAAACACTGAAGCAACAGTATCACCACCCTTAGCAAGGTCAGTTGTCATGCTTTCTGCTTCTGCAATCACACGTCCAGTGCTTACTAAAATCATGAAGGTTTGGAAGAGTTCCTCGGCAGTAATGCGGTGCTCAGCCATAAGCTTACCACCATACCAAAGGTCAAGGGCCCATGTACATGCCATAAGGCCTACTGAGGTTCCAAGGCCAAAGCCTGCAAACCATGACTGCCGGACGTTCTCCTTGCGTGGGGCATCTTGAGCTTTGTCAAAAAGTCGTAGGATGCGGTCTTGGGATGAGAAAGCAGTGATCGTCTTGAGGTTGGAGACAGCCTCTGCAGCTAGCTTGCTGCTCTCGAATTGTGCCTCTATCGATTTCTTAGTCATGCTTTTTAGTAACACACCACGCACATAATAGCAGGCAATGATAAGCGGCTGTGCTGCTATCATGACAAGGGCTAAGCGCCAAGCTCTGGCCAAACCCATGGTGCAGGCAATCAGCACAGCAGAAACAGTTTGAATCACTAGAGCCATTCGATCCCCAACGAGGGACCTCACCTATATCACAGATATATTTGATCAGACAAGATTCTTTTCTAAATAGTAAATGTGATAACAAGCATTACTCTGTGTCATTGTACTTACAACGCTAGCATCCTTGGCAAGCTGCGAGCATATAGCACCTGAAGTGTTTTTGTCATGGTCGAACCACCCGATCTCGAAAGTGAGAATTTTTGTAAGCATCTGCTCCCTGATCCGATTTGTGAGGTATTCCCCCATGGCACCAAAGCTATAGTGCTGCCCAATATTGAGCAATAATGATACCACCGCCAGGTTGGCAAAGACGAGTGTGTAGATTCTTGTTTGTTCCTTGATCTTGGCATGATCTGTCAAGAAGTAGACTGAGAACATGCTCCCCATGAGATATGCATACACAGGCTGGATGCTTCCAAACAGGACTGCACAAAAGCTCCCTGTCAAGGCTTGCTTCCACTCTGTTGCATTAAGCATAAGTAACCTTCTGAAGGATGGGGCAGTAAGGTTTGAATTCTCTATATTGTCAGCATGTCTTGCATCAGTCATTGACCGTGCTGAGCATGACCTGATAGCCGAGAATCTCTTGCTCTTGCTGTGGCTGCTGGATTGATCCATAGGAAAATATGTACTTCCAGTTTCATGGACCTCATTAGCTTCGCCTGAATCTTTGATGTTCTGAAGTCGAACAAGAGAGGAGTAGAGTCCATTCTTATTGGCAATGAGCTCATCATGGGAGCCCAGCTCCTTGACTGTACCTGACTTCATGACGACAATCAGATCAGCATTTCGGATAGTGGAGAGGCGATGTGCAACGACAATAGAAGTCCGTCCCATGGAGGCCAGGTCGAGCGCCTCCTGGACAACATGCTCTGACTCTGTGTCCAATGCACTGGTGGCTTCATCAAGGAGGAGGATCTTTGGTGACATTAGGATTGCTCTTGCAATAGCAATCCTTTGCTTCTGTCCTCCGGACATTTGAACACCACGTTCTCCCACCTATTGTTGTTTATACAATGTTAGTATAAAAACATCAACTTATGTTTTATAGAAGCGAGAATTCTAATTTCAATGTTTTTAAATTGTAATGTGTGAACAGATTCTAGCGAGATAGCTTCTTGAGAGAAAACTAGTAAATTATCTGCATTTCTTGTGATGAATACATACATTACAAGTTTTCTCTAGCAAGAAGATTTAGAATTGAGCATAAATTTTCTCTTGCGCTTTCATAGGGTGCTGCTTCCTTTTCTATTTCAAACTTCCTTAATAGCTGCTGTGTACACTACATAACTGAGAACTGTTTAGTATTGATCAAGACATGTCGACGCTCTTAGTCAATTTGGCATGTATGTGAAAATCTGCCAGATGACATACTGTCGGACAGATGGCTATGATGTGGATACGTCTTACTCATATTTCAGTGTTGTAGCTATCTTCTCTTGAACATCTAGCTCACTTTTGAGTATTCCTATTTTGTTTCAGGAGTCCTTATACCAGCATTACACTCCTATTAGAAGTTGCCAAGCTGGGTGCCCTCGGAGTGCAAAACTATTACGCTTACTGTGTGAGTATTCCTATCAAGTAATCAATTCATCCAGACGACTGGGTATGCTTAGAAGAAGTCGAATTCAGTATGGTTTTCTTCTTTTGAGACTGCTGGATAATGTTGAACAACCATGTGCCATCCTAGCCATGCCAATGGCTATCAAGCTGTTACATTTGTTTGATTGGCTGCTTTTGCACTGACGACACAACACTGTTGTTTGTTTTACACCTCAAATCCAGCTTTAAGGAACACACAACTATAGATAATAATTTAAGAAGGCATATAGCTCTTTTGGGAACACACGTTGCAGACAGCTCTCTGAATCTCTGTTTTGGGGAAGAGCGTTCCTATTTTATTTCATTGAGCGCATAGGCGGGAGCCATGTCCTCTGCCAATGACGCGGCGCCTAGCGAGCTTAGCAGCTATGGCAGGAGTAGAATAGTGTTGCTTCCAGGTAAAGGTAGAGTAAGTACTACACTAAGAACTAAACATATACATAAGCTATTAGTATTTGTTTTCCTTGCTTCGATCTTTGAAGCACTAATGTCATCTTATGAAAAAAATAATCTCATAATAGCAGTTTTTGTGAGATTTCACGAAGAATATAATTGTTCCTTTGAAAAATGGTTTATTCCCCATGGTACTTATACCCAACCGGCCAAAACTTAATATAATTGTTTTCAGAAAACAAACCACCATGTGATACTTCTGATTTTTTTTAATATATTTTGGACGGAGGGAGTAGGTCTCTGATTCTATGATATCATCCCTAGTGACGACATAAGAACTGCTAATATGCAAAACAAAAGGTTTGAGAGGTGAGCTCCGAGGACAAATGTTGAGGTCACAACTAGAAAACGAGATGGTGACAACATGAAAGAGATCTCAAGACCTGAACTCTTAACGTTCAAAGCTGCTTCGAGAAAGCGTTATTCCAATTTGTGATATACAGAACAAAAAAAGAACTGATAATTGTCACTGGCCTGTAAAGGTGCTGCAGTGATGCATATCTTTATATTGCATGAAAGACACTACCAACTAACTAATCATTGAGATAGAAAGAAATTCTTATGATAACAATCGCCAGTAATACCAAATGCAGGCGGAGAAGTACTAGCCGTAAGAGTAGAGCAGGACGATATCTTGTTACCTGCGTCTCGTAGCCCTGTGGCAGCTGCGAGATGAAGCTGTGAGCGTTGGCCTTCTTGGCCGCGGCAGCGACTTCCTCCTCCGTGGCATCCTCCTTGCCCAACAGTATATTGTCCCGTATCGACATTGCGAACAGCGCCGGCTCCTGGCTGACAAGCCCCATCTGTGCGCGCAGCCACTTGAGCCGCAGCCGCCGGATGTCCACGCCATCCAGCGTCACTTGCCCGGCCGACGGATCATAGAACCGCTCCAGCAGTGCAATCACCGTCGACTTCCCGGAACCGCTGCTGCCGACCAGCGCCACCGTGCTCCCTGCCGGCACGCGCAGGCTGAAGCTGACCAAAACTGGGCTCTCCGGACGTGATGGGTAGCTAAAGTTGACGTTCCTGAACTCCACCTCGCCGGCAATGTTGTCCAGTTCCTCGCCGGAGTCACTTTCCGAGTCGATCTTGGGCACCCGCCAGATCACCTCCGAGATTCTCTCCGCCGCCGAGCTGGCCTCCGACAAATACTTCACGTTCGATAGCGCGCTTCCGAGCGCCCTGCCCATATGGTTTGTCAGTGATCGACATCGAACGAAGACTAGCTGAACTGCGGCGAAGAATGGACTGGAGTAGTTGTAGCAAGTGTTACTCACAGGCCGCCGTTGACAATGATGGAAGAGATTGCAAGGACGGTGCCGCCCTGGTAGCCGTGGTACATGACAAGGTGGCTTCCGTACCAGAGGTTGAAGGCCCAGATGGCGAAGGTGATGCCGTTGCTGCCGAGGGCGACGCCCTTGGCGAGGCCCTGCTTGAGCCCGAGCTGCACCGACTCCTCGAGCGCCGCAGAGAACCTCGCCATGGTGCTCTTCTCCGCCGTGAACGAGTACACCGTGCGCGCCGACGACACGGCCTGCTCCGCAATGGCGCCTGGGAGTGCGTACTGGGCCCTGATCCGGCGAGCCAGGCCGATGAGGATGCGGCCGTACATGATACCCGGGATGAGGAGCAGGAGCACGGACGGCAGCGCCACGAGCGTGAGCCGCCACATCACCGCGAAGCCCATGATGTAGCTGCCGACGAACATGGTGGCGTTCATCACGAAATTGGGCAGCTTCTCGCTCAGCGCGTCCTGCACCACGAGGCTGTCGTTGGACACGCTGGTGATCACCTCCGACGTGGTGCCGGCCTTGAGGTCGAAGTACTCCACGTCCTGCCGGAGCACGGCCCTCAAGTACCGCGCCCGCATCCGCGACGCTTGTCGCTCCGCCGTGCGCGCCCAGCAGTACCCCTCTGCAAACATTGGATGCCGTCATGTGTCAGTCGCAGCTCTAGTATGGCGGTGTGCGGTGCTGCTGTATGTGCTCACCTAGGAACGCCATGACCCAGGAGAAGCACGCCAGGTAGACGATGTTCATCGCGTTCTGGTCAAGATAAAATTGTTAGTCGTCGGTAACGACACGACGGCGTGAGCGACAGCTTCAACTTGATGAATAAGCTCGTGCATACCGCGGAGATCCTGGAGCTGAACTCCTGGACGAGGTCGGGGCCACGGCCGAAGTCATTGGTGAGGCGGCTGGTAAGGAGCAGCATCGCCGGCGTCGACATGCCGTCGCCCATGGCCCCCACCAGACCCAGAAGCATCAGCGCCACGTCCACCGCGTCCGCGTGCATGAACACCGACATCAACGACGACGATCCCCACGCCGCCGGCGCGGTCACCTTCTCGGCAATCGACTCGCCACCCATGCAAACCCAGCGAGCTAGCTAGCTCTGGCACCACTACACACTCGGCACCTCCCGTGTATAGCTGGCCTTCCGGATGCTCCCAGCTTTAGTAAACCTTTCGCTGTTTTGCTTCTGAGATATGGCGATCGAGCGAGACTATTGTTATTTACTTCGCCCATGACTAAATAGTAGCCTCAATCATATGGGGATTAGTGTGCTAAGCATGCTTAAGGCGTGGGTTAGTTGGTACATCGGACGCGCAAAGTACGGTCCAGTTGTCTTAGTCTACACTTCACGTCTTCACCTAGGACAGATCCCATTTTTGTATGACTGACCTGGGCTCTGCTAGTCTTTGGTTTAATTGGCATTTACACTTAGTTTATACTGGTCCTACTACTGTTCAAGAGAACATTGTGTAAGAGATCCATGTGAACGAATTTTTTGAATCTGTTGACATGTGAGCTCAGACTTGCAACACATGAAAGCTCAAACGCCCAAATTTGTTATACACGTTAAAGGATTATAACATGTGAGACTTGCTCACTTTGAAAACTAGCTAGGCTGGACGTCCGGAATTCCCACCTACATTAGCTCAGCTGTGTCCACGGAACCAGTTTTCGTGGGATGGTAGAGACGCCTCTTTAGTTACACTAGTCTTTCAACCCGTGCGCATGCACGAGCTAGCAATGTTTGTTTGAAATTAAGTGACAGATCTTTACATTAGTAAAAACATAATTAATCAATGCAGATATATACTTGATGAGAAAATCTTTTTTAATCATTGGTGATGGCTTACAAAATTTTCTATTTTCAAAGGACTAATTAATCCTCGTGTAATTATCAAAGTTGCTATCATTTATTTTTTGACTGATAATGGCATGGTGGGTAATTTAGAAATAGTTGTTCAGGGTATTTTTGGTTATTATTTATTATTTCGAAATTAACTATTTTTTAACTTATAATGGCATGGTGGGTAATTTAAAAATAATTGTTAGGGGTATTTTTGGCTATTATTTATTATTTCAAAATTAAATATTTTTTGACTTATAATGACATGGTGGGTAATTTAGAAATAAATGTTAAGGATTCTTTTGACTAAATTTTTTGTAATGGCATATGTGGGTAATTTATATCATGTTAGATCTAAAGGCTATTGTTTGTC
>LAPY01000014.1:97905-112875 GCA_000970635.1 Eragrostis tef
GGGGCGGCGGGTGCATCGTCGCGACGGCGTACTCGGCGGGGACGACGTACGGGTCGCCGCCGCCGGCGCAGGGCCGGGAGATCAGCGACGGCGGCAGGGGCAGCGCCTTGTTGGTCGACTTGGAGGAGGAGCGGTGGGCCCGGGCGGGCGTCTTGGGGATGCCGGGGCGGTGCTCCCACGAGAAGGGCACGGAGGAGGCGCGCAGCGGGGAGGGGAGGAACCGGTGGAACGGCGACGGCGATGTCGGCGGGAAGAAGGAGAACGGGGAGGCCGGCGCGAAGGACGGCAAGTTGGTGTTGGATTTGTTGGACGACGGGAGGAGGCGCCGGCGCCGGCGAGTAGGGGTGGCCAACGCGGAGGAGGGCGTCGCCGGCGACGAGGGGCGCGACGGGGAGGTCGGCATTGGGGGTGCTGGTCTCTGGCGGTGGTGCCTGGTGGGGGCATGCACAGCAGCAGCACTGGGGCCGGGTTTTATGGTGGTGGGCGCGCGGCGATGGTTTGGGCGTCCGGGGAAGGAAGAATATTTTAGGACCCCACTTCATCCCGCCACGTTGGACGATGGCATGGCTGCCGGCTCCTTCCGTTTGCAGAAATGAGCTACCCTGCTACTACTCATAAACCAAATCTTGATTTGATTTATGAATATTTAATTTTAAACTTCAGTATGAAAACTTTTATTTTAATTTCTTTTTTGCCAAATAAAAAAACACAAAAGTTCATGTACGAGTATTCACCTATATGAATGAACACACACTCATCCATGTGAACGTCTATAAGAGACGGGGTCGGCTGGCTGCCTCGTTCCACCACTCGGATATATACATAATGTTTTTGTTAGATATGCAAACATTGAGTGCATTTTATTCATATGGTGTTTCAAAAGGACACACTCATGTTCATAAGTGAAGTTTATGTGTGGTAGTGTCTTCGTGTAAGGCCCTGTTTGGTAAAGCTCCAAATTCAGAAAATTCACTGATATTTTGTTCTGCTTCTTCAGAAAATTTTATGAATCTAGTGATGGCTTTTGTTTTAGAATAAGAATAAAAAATTAAGATACTTTTGTTAGAAAACTGAAAATCCACTTGTTCACAAGAGGGATTTTGACATCAATGAGTCTGAAAATCCACTCTGTAAGTGATGATGTGATAACAAACATATCTCACTGGAGTTTCTCCTTAACAATGTAACTTGGAAGCAGGGACCCGGAAAAGATTCATGTTAACTGGGGGTGGATTTCTTTTGGATAACGGGATATGACTTCGGGAGGATTAGGAGGTGACCCAAAGTGAAGATGTGTATGCTGATGTGTGAATCCTGTGATTATATTCCCATAGATTGGCATCCCCTGCTCCCATTTCCATGTTACGGTATGCATGCCATTCATCATACAAAATTACAAATTATGTTTACCATCTTTTATTTGGAACCAAATGTGTGTTGTGCATGGTTACTGACTTGTAACACAACCACAAACAATTTCCACCTTTTATTACGAATGCATCATTTCCAGAAAAAAAAAACAATTCCTGGCACTTTCACGGTTTGCAACACTAGACATCCGTGTATGGAGCAGGTCTCTTTCTTTTTCTCTCAAAAAAAGAAGAAAGTGAGCTAATGAGGAAGCTACGAAGAGCCTTTTCGAGCTTTCAAAAAAGCTGCTATTAGTATTCCATTGCAACTTGAGATTCAGCTGGTAATACGTCGTTGATCACGTTTGTTTCAAGCTCTGCATGGACTGCAAGATAGGAGGGAGAAACCGAGTATAGTTCTCAGCACACGTGTACGCGAGACAAGGACTGTTGCATCCGTTTTCCGTCAGTGCTGCTAGCGCATTCTTGAACTACGCAGAAGAGGACACTTGGATTAGGAGAGCGTCTTAAATTACTTATTACCTGTTAGCTAATCCCGATTCAGTTAGTGAAAAGAGTTGCCGTACATGCAAGTAAGGTCGTTGTAGCCAGATAATTCATCAACTCCTGCCGTCACATGGATGTGATACTCTACTGATTTCTCCTGGGTAACTTGACCGTATGTTAATGCTTTATTTGAGTGTTTTTACGGTGACGAGCTTCCTATCTCTGGGTTAGCATTTACATCAAAGAGTTGCCGTACATGCAAGTAAGGTCGTTGTAGCCAGATAATTCATCAACTCCTGCCGTCACATGGATGTGATACTCTACTGATCTCTCCTGGTTAACTTTACCGTATGTTTATGCTTTATTTGAGTGCTTTTTACGGTTGTGAGCTTTCTATTCTGGTTAGCATTTACTTATAAGACTACCTCGGCTCACGAGAGATGGAAAATAACAAACGGATGATGATTTTTATTTTTCAACTAGGACGGTGAGAAAGGGTGGATTACAAACTACGAAAGAAGAGCTAGCCGAAGTGTCCGCGGTAAAAAGATTGCTGCCTTACGCCACGACATTCGTTCTCTATCTAGTAGCTCGTCTCTTTCCTTCCCTTCTCAGCTAGGAAGCGCACCGGGCGCAAGTATCCAAGTGCGACGCACACCAACGAAAACAAGGACACATACACATTTCTCCATCACTTAAACTTGGCGAGGAGAAAGCATAGCAAGCAAGCATCGGGGAGAAAAACACACGGAAAGCAACCCAAAGCAACTAGTAGCTCTCTCTCCCTCTCTGGAAAAGGAACCGAAAGAGAGAGAGAGCCGGCCAAAAGAAAGGGCCATTTTTGCATTTTCTTCTGTCGAAATTAACCTTGCTAAAAGACCTTATTAGAATTTCCAAATCATCACTGAATATGTATGATAGTTTGTCTCCTTTCTATATGGTTATTAATTGTGAAATTCATGCGTTCCCAAGCAAGCACTGAACATATACAATGGTCTGCAAAACAACATTCGGAGCTTTTTCTTCAGCAAGCATCGTCACCTCATATCATATCTGTATTGATCTGAATGTGATCCGCATGCACATGGATCTTGTTCTACGCAACTCCTCAACATACAGAGCAAAGATGCGACGCGCATGCCTTTCCGCCGGTTTCCAGTGGGCAAGCGTTTTCAGCTCGCAACGGACAACTGCAAGATCACAAACTCCGGAAGTTGCCTGAAAACGATGCGCGTTCCGGTGTAGTACGTCGCCTCGTAACGCCCGCTATACCAAAGCAAGAAGGCGACGAACTAGTTAATTGGTGAAGAAACGGAGGTGATTATGCTCTCGCTGTCGCCCTAATTTTCTCGCCATTGTCTTTGCGACATGTGGTGCACGCTGACTGACATCGGCGTCGCCGGACGCCTGAGGCTTTGGCTCTTAGCAGGGACATTCCTTTCGGTTAGGTTCCGAGAGACAGCAGGCGTTTACTTCAGAGTTCAGGGTTTGTTTCCCCGTCAAAATCCAGCATCTTTTTACTTGTTGTGTCGGACTCTTTGATTTTTCCATTCATATAGCAGTAAGATGATAATAACTGCGTTGGAAGGATTCATCAAGTACTAGTTGTCAGAGAGATGAATAAATTTCAACCTATATAACATGATCTCACTTAACAACGAAGCTCACTGTGCATCAGACAGGACGTTGCAACAAACTTAACAAGGCAAGCATCAGATCAGGTCTACCTAATCTTGCTGATGCGAGCTGCAGTTGGAGTAAGCAGCGCAGGTTCAGCCGTTTCACATGGCAGTCTAAATAAACATGGCTAGGTCTCCTATTTCTTGGGTCTGAATTCGTTGGTGCTAGTCAAGTCGACTTAACATTCGCATTCCAAATATGCAGCACTATTAAGCAAAAAAAGGGACAGTGGTCCTGCTAATCGTGGGGCACCAATGGGGGTCTGGTTGTCATGCATCTGGAGTAAGCAGCGCAGGTTCAGGCGTTTCACATGGCTGTCTAAATAAACATGGCTAGGTCTCCTATTTCTTGGGTCTGAATTCGTTGGTGCTAGTCAAGTCGACTTAAGCTTCGCATTCCAAATATCCAGCACTATTAAGCAAACAAAAGGGGCAGTGGTCCTGCTAATCGTGGGGCACCAATGGGGGTCTGGTTGTCATGCATAGCATACTGAAACTTTGCGAAGAAAGCAGGGTCTGCACCCTGAAAGCTATATTCAAAAAGTACTTCCACTATGCATGAAAACATAACTTTGTCCTAGATACACTATGATAACCAATCATTGACAGTGTCAGCGTCATATTTTTCGTCAAAAATGTAATGACGCCTTTCTGTTAATTAATATCATGCAAAAAAGTTGGTATCACTTCATCTATACCATATAGGCCGTGCATGGTGGCAGGAGCATTACTGTCGCAGTATATATATTTCTGTCTTTCTTAAGGAATATTAGTGTTCTAGCCATTGATCTGGAAGCATGGTCTGAGCATAGATCTTGCACGCTGTTGTGAATCCAAGGAATAAAAATATGTGCCACTACACTAAGCAGTCATATACAATTAGTGGTATGTGTTCATTAATTTTGTGCATGTGTGAGTAGCACCTTTGAGGTACTGGGTTCGACTCCCGGCGGGAGCGAATTTTTCAAGATTTAACGGCTTTGTGCTTTCAGCGGTAGGGGACGTGGCCGTCGACAGCGAGGCGCCAGTGGTGACTTCGTCAATTTCGTGAATTTACCGGCTCAGTCTTCGAAGATGCTCATAGGAATAGGGTTTGCGTATGTGCGTTCGTAAGGATGAGTGTGCGTGCGTTGTGAGTGTCTGAGTTGTACTGTGTAATCTAAAAAAAAAGAAGTACAATACCGATGATACATGACCATAGAGTGTACACGAGTTACATGCAGGAGAACTTGTAGTGGTTCGGGTTGCCAATTAAGTGGTACTAGGACGCAGTTCTGCCCAGTTTATCATACCATTTTGAAATCACATCCCATATCTCAACCCTAGTACTAGGGTGTTGTGGGTGGTATTTATAATTAAGCCTATTATTTTGTACTATCTCAGGACCGGAGCATGTTCAAGACTCGCTCTATTTTTTTAAAAAAAATAATTCCATCATAGGTCAACTATAGGTTTAGTTCCACCGCAAAAAAAAAATATAGGTTTGGTAACGATGCGTAGTGCTGTTGAGAAACCACTAAACCTTCTATATATCTATCTTCTATTAATCAACATAAAGAAAAAGGAAAATGACCAATGAGCAAATAAAACCTTGTTAATTGGTTCCGGCTCGGGTCAAAACATTTTCCTAAGGGAAAGGCTCTAACGTTTAAAGTTATCACTTTAATTAGAAATTATTTACTTATCACCTGGTTCATTTACAGACCACCGAAAGTCCCTCGACTATTACCATCATTTTAGGTGGTGATGTGCGAGGATCAAACGGCATGATCTGTGTCTGATCGTTATACTTCTTTTCCTGAACCACTAACCTTTTTTAGAAATCATTGCAAAAATATCTTCCTGCGATCTTAGGTAGCCAAGGAACAACACCCACGGCGCAAACAAAGTTACATAGGAGCCTGAAACGGCAGCCAACAAAAGAAGTAGCAGAAATTAACAAAGGAACAATCTATGCTGGATTACCTTCTTTTTAACATAAGGGGACATACATTCCGAACAATCTATGCTGGATGCAAACAAACCGACGAAGACGCGAGCAGTGTTTGGACTTCAGCGTGATCATACTAGCCTGTGTAGCTGTGCCGCCATTGAATTCAGTTCTCATAAGGATCATGTTGAACTTGAATTCTTTCTTTTTGCAATGCTGAATCCGAGAAGATGTCTGTTCCCATGTCTCCCAGTGAGCTGAGATTCCTGAGAAAGCCTAGTTGATCGAGCTCGCCTAGTTTATCCGGTCTGCATATGTTCTTCCAACGCACAAGACAAAGGGTCCCGGGAGGCCGACCTGTTTCTATCTCTTTCTGAAGTAATGTACTTGTACTTCTCCAATCAATCTCACTCCCGAAATCCACTTTCTAGAGCCCACGACAAATCTGATTAAAACGTTAATCGTTGATCGGCAGTTGTTCATTACACCGACAAACTAGCTCGTTGCCGTCTTTAAGAACGGAGGTACTAGTGTACAATACTACAATAGTTCTGTGACGACGACAACGCCTATTCTGTCCATTAGTTGCAAACTTGCAATAATTACGTCTATTGTTTAGACGCTACTCGCTGTGATCAGAATACTGCTGGATTTGATTGCCATGGGCATTATCTTGTACGTCCTTTTTGTAAGCATGATTTTGTACGTACATGGATACAGCAGCCGGAGGCCAGCGTGTGCGACTTGTGCATGTGTGTAAGATATGGGTAGAACGATGCAGATAGCCCAACCGGAGAAAAGGAGACGGAGACAGGAGTTCAATACTCAAAAAATGCGGTTGGAAGGGAGTAACGTCCCTTCTAATAAATTTGTAGAAGGGGAGAGTCGAACCTGAAGGAGTTCAAACGCAGGCATACATCATTCCGAATGCGAGAAAATATATAAAGTTCAGACGTCGTGTCACTGAAGTATTAGCTAATTTATTTCAGTCTAATTTATTTCAGCTGAGACTAGTCAACCGGACCATAATCCACTCAAATCAGGTTTATCGACATAACGTCTGCGTGTTGGTCTCCCAAAAAACAAAAACACAAACTCTGCGTGCTACGTAACACATTCAGTTGTTCAGAATGAGGTCACGGTCATCCATAATTTCATACGAAAGAAGGGTAAAATACCTTCTTCTCTAGTGAAAAGGTAGAGCGCCTGCTCTTTTTCCGTCAAAAAAAGGGTAAAATATCCTTTTCGCAACAAATTAAGACAGACGGAGAGGATGCATAGAAGGAACATGGTTACTGTATGCAGCTAGTACAAACTATACTACCTAAATGTAGTTGTCACGGTCGTAAATTATATGGTGTTGGGTGTTCAAGCGTGGGAGCGACAAGGAACAGTTCATCCGACTTGCTGGTTGGTCATGAAGGAATTCTGCGAAGGACATGGTTGCTAGGGTCTGGTACAAAACTGTTCAAAGTACATATGAACAGCATGACCGATGGATGATAACAGAACCGAAATAATGAGTCTCATCACCAACCTGGAGAACTCTGAGAGCACGAAACAGCCTGGACGAGTTTATAATGGTTTGGCACTTTGGCTTCTTTTCTTTCTTGATTGACGATGGGTGACAGACTATATGGAGGTTGAAATGTCGTTGTGATACATATTCTGTTGGTTTCAATTAACTTTTTTTTTTGAGCAATGGTTTCAGTTAACTTCCATCCAGAATATAGAGCATGTGCGCGGTTCTACCTTTGTCAGGAAAGCGTATCATCGTTTGACGTAAACAGGAACAGAGTAACGAATTTTACGGTAGCTAGTTAGCCCGGCCCATATTAGAGCCCACGCACGCGGCCCACGGAGCAGCCTACCTCTAAGGCTCTGACTTTTTCCATTCTCCTGTTGCTCGCACACGCCGCGCTCGGCCCTCAGACCTCACCGCCGGACGAGAGGAACACGACGACGGCGACGGCCATGGCTCTCAATCGCGGCTTGCGCTCCGGCCTCCGCCTCCTCGCCTCATGCGCAGATGCCTCCGCTCCAGGTAAGGCTTAGAATCTCGTTTCCTCATCCTCCCCAGCGGCCCAACCCCGTTCCGATCGGGGGGTTCCTTCCTGATGCGATCCCATTTCCTCGTGTTATTCTCCGTGATTTTATAGTAATAGATCTGTCCATTCCTCCCTGGAAATAGAAGTTTTATTCGTGAAGAGGTGTTTGTCGGTTCCTCCCAGTGCGCGATCTGTCTCGGCCTCTCAAGATTGTGTGGTAGAGGCCGCAAAATTGGGTAGCTTGCAAATTACGGGTCCTAGAACTTTTGTGGAATCAGCGCTTATTATAGTTATCCTGAGCCATAGGAAACGCATGCTTTTGTAGTCTAGGATGATTGGTGAACGTATGCAGATGATTCTGGGGCTCATGTTCGGTTTCCCTGCATTGGTATAAACTTTAATTATTCTGGTGGCCAAAATCGTACTGCTCGGGTTCTGCTGTCCTGCCGACGCATCACGAGGTTGCTCACGTTGTCCTAGCATGTTAAGTTGTTAACAATGCGGGCAAATGCTACTACTCAAATGAGTTGTGTTGTCCCTGCAGTCCTAGTAGGTTGAACATGGTCTGGTCAGGCAATGTGCCTAGCTTTCTACTGCAGCCCCTGCATTTTGATTGTAATTGCCCTTATTAATGAAATGAGAGGATGTGATTACCAAAAAAAAAGAGTTGTGTTGTCTTTGGTGGCTTCTGAAATCTACGGTCTGTATAATTTTGCGTATAACCATTTGTTAGTGGTTCTCTCATTTTAGTGGGTAGTCAGTGTTTGTGCACTGTTGTAATTTTGAATATTGATTTGCTAATGTGGACCTTTGTGCTGTATATACCTTTCAAGCTCCAGTTGAGATGCTGCTGTAATGGGTGGTTGTCCTAGCTGCATTGTGATCACAAGAAACAAAAAATACAATACTTACATAGCAATGATATGGATTGGTTGTAGCCGTTGTGGTTTGTATGATTGTAGCTGGTGATCATGATCACATGGAAAAAGTAAATGACATAAATTTTGTACAGATAATCTTCCAAGCGAAATTTAGGTTTCTGTATCACTCTAAATTTACTATGTTTCTATTTTCTTTCTGGAAGTGCTAATGTGCTACCTTATCGCAATTGCATGTGTTTCTTCATATAATTAATCTGGATTCTCATCGGATTTTCAATGCGTAATAACATCTGTCATATTAATTATGCGCCTGCGTTTCTTCATGTAATTAATCTGGATTCGTCATCTGATGTTCAATGCATACAAACATCAATCATTTTAATTTTGCTTGAGGTTTTCTCAGCCAGCTATCAAACTTGCCAGAGTTGACATAGCAAATAGCAACATGAAGATGTTGGCTGTACTCTTTTGGATACAGATCGTTTTTCTTTGATACACAAATTCATTCATAACAATTTTGATGTTTCCATAATTCCAAATCTATAACGCAGTCTAGTCTTCACCTGTGATGTAGCTATTTTTGTTTTATATATCTGACTTGCTGTCGTATCTCTCAGCTTCCCGTGGATTCCATTCCACTGGTGTAAGAAGGATGGGAGCGCACGCGCATGATGAACCATACTACGTTCATGCTAAGCACATGTACAACCTGCACAGGATGAAGCACCAGCAACTTAAGGTGTCCCTCTCCGTGCTGGCTGCGGTTAGCATTGGTGTTGGAGTCCCTGTGTATGCAGTGGTGTTCCAGCAGAAGAAGACGGCTTCTGGGTAACTGAAAGAGTTGCAGGCGACAACACAGCTTCGAATACCTGTCCATGATATTTTTTTTTCCCACAGAATTATGAGAAGTTTGGACCAGAGCTTTGGTCTTGCATTGATCATCTCGTGCAATTTTCTTTTGCCACTGGTTAACATTTCCTCCGTTGGCTTTGGGTGTAGGGGTATTGTTTTCTGTTAATAATATGATGGCTTGAACTTTCCCAAGCTGCAGAGAACGAGAAACCATATTGTCAAATATCATATTTTTTGGCTTAACGCAGCTTTAATTTCTTAATGGGACAGAATTGTGAACAACGATATTATCAGCACTCTGAATGGTAGCATGGGTCTATTAAGTCATTGGTCACACATGCGGTTGCCCAATAATTGCGGGTCTACGGAGGAGCTGAGTTGCCCAATAGTTGCTAATGTTTGGCACTGGAGAAATGTTTTAACTTAGGATGCAGAAGGCGCGATAGCAAGATGTTTGCTTCTTATCGTACTATGTTGGCATTCATAGCAACATCAGTCATATTAATTATCCGCCTGCCTTTCTTCATGTAGTTAATCTGGATTCGTCATGAGATGTTCAATGAATAGAAACATCAACAAGCTATCAAAATTTCCAGAGGTGACATAGCAATTAGCAACATGAAGTTGTTGGCTGTACTCTTCTGGATACAGATTGTTTCTCTTTGATACACAAATTCAGTCATAACAATTTTGATGCTTCCATAATTCCAAATTTATAACGCAGAGTCTTCATGTGTGATATAGCTACTTTCGTTTATATCACTACTTTCAGTGCTATGTTGACATTCTCTCTGTCTTTTCTTTTTTTTTCTGAGGGTCATTCTCTCTGCTGTCTGTTGTGAACTTGTGATGCCTCCATATGCCACAAGTTACGCCTTTTCCATTGTTCTTGCGGCTCCCGCATAGAAGATTTTTACGCTTCCTCTGCAGCGTTTACGAAGCGGCACTGGCACTGTCAACTGCGTGGTAATAGCCGCCAGTTCAAAAGCGAGTCCATCCACGTGCTTCCAATTCACCGGAAGAGGCGGCGAGATCGAATCAAGCAGTCTCCGATGGCGGTGGGCGAGCCGCTCCTGCTGCCGCTGCGGCGCGGGCTGTTTCAGAGCTGCGCGGCAAGCGGCGGCGGGGAGCCGGCGGAGTTCGAGATCCCCCGGGACGGGACGGTAGTGGAGCTGGACGAAAGCAACTTCGACGCGGCGGTGCGCTCCGCCGACTACCTCTTCGTCGACTTCTACGCCCCCTGGTGCGGCCACTGCAAGCGCCTCGCCCCGCAGGTAACCGATCCTGCCCCGCGTATCCTCTGCCTGCTCCTCTGGTGCTGCTTACTACTATAGGACTAAACCGAACTGAAATGGGGTGAAGCAAGCAGGGAGGGCGGCCTGGCTGTGCTCCCTAACGAAAAAATTGGTACTCCTACATGAAAAGATCACTAGTGGATGTGGATCAGATCGAATTTTGTAGAGAAAGAAAAGGAGAACACTACACATATGGGCGCCATTCTGATCTGTCACAATGGGAGATAAATATTAGTTCAAGCCCCTTTCTCTTGCACAACCACAGTCATACAGGGAAATGCAATCTCTATCCTGTTGTCATCGCAATTGTGACTAAATTGATATTGGTATGTCTATTGCAGTTGGATGAGGCTGCTCCGGTGCTGGCTGGGCTGCCTACGCCCATCATTATCGCTAAAGTAAATGCCGACAAGTACAAGAAGCTCCGGTCCAAATATGAAGTAGAGTAAGCACCTTCTTCATTTGGGTAGCTCAGTTGCCAGACGATAGTGTGTACAAATGCCCTATCTTCTTGTTTCTCTCAATGCAGTGGGTTCCCTACTTTGATGTTTTTTGACCATGGAATCCCCTCCGAGTACACGGGCTCAAGGAAGGCTGATTTGCTCGTTCAGAACCTTAAGAAGCTTGTTGCACCTTCTGTTTCTATTCTGGAGTCAGACTCAGCAATCAAAGGCTTTGTAGAGGCAGCTGGTTTAGACTTTCCATTGTTCATTGGATTTGGGGTGGAGGAGTCGTTGATCGCTGAATATGGAGCGAAGTACAAGAAGAAGGCATGGTTTTCTGTAGCAAAGGATTTCTCTGAGGATATGATGGTTGTATATGATTTTGACAAGGTTCCTGCATTAATTTCTCATAACCCGAAATATAATGAGCAGAGTGTATTCTATGGACCATTTGAAGGTATGCTTGGGATAATTGTTTCTATAACTTCTTAATATGTATGGTTTCATCGGGGGGAAAAGATATTTATCGCCTCATTCACTAGTCTCAATCCTGATGTCTTTTACTCTCTACTTTTGTGTTACAAATATGCGATTCACCTAGTGTACACTCCATGTTCTATATCAATCAACGAAATAGAGACTCTTATGCATTTGTAGTTCATGTATTTTCCAGCTTGATGGTACATCTAAAAGCTTGCTGTGGACACAGGAACCTTTCTGGAAGATTTTATACGTCAGTCCCTACTGCCTTTAACTGTGCCTATCAACAGAGAGACTGTGAAGCTGTTGAGTGATGATGATAGGAAGGTTGTTCTTACAATTTTGGACGATGAAACAGATGAAAATTCTCCACAGCTGATTAAGGTATTGAGGTCTGCAGCCAGTGCAAACCATGATTTAATATTTGGATATGTAGGAGTCAAGCAATGGGAGGAATTCACAGAGACTTTTGATTTTTCGAAGAGTTTGCAGCAGCCAAAGATGGTTGTCTGGAACAGAGATGAGGAGTATGAAATTGTAAGTAGAACAAATTTTATTTTTTGAATCTGTTAATTTTAATAAGATAATATGTATCACATTTTGCAACCAAAACATGCATAATATATTACATGCATCATATATGGTAACTGTTATACAAACATTTTATGTTGAATCCACCTCTCATACTGTAAATACCTCTTCTTTTCTGAATGATCGGTTTACTTTATTGCCTATATAGACCAAGTTTCCAACTATAGATATACTTAAAATTTGCATCTTGATCGCCTATTACCTTTGCAATGCGATTTATTCAAATGTTTCTTGTTTAAGGTTGAGGGTTCGGAGCAACTTGAAGAAGGTGATTATGGATCCCAGATTAGTCAATTTCTTGAGGGGTATAGAGCAGGAAGGACAATAAAGAAGAAATTGGGTCGTGGTTCCCCAACTTTGCTCGGTGTTAATGCATTGTACATTCTCATCTTCTTGGTCGCCGTTCTTCTTGTTATGATGTATTTTGCTGGGCAAGGTGAGGAGAATATCCGACCGAGGGCCCATGAAGACTGAAAGTGTGACATTTATTATCATAAACATATAGAAGTAGTCCGGCGGAGGCAGAAGTTAAAGCAAAAATAGACTCCGGATGAGAAACTTTTCTGATCGTTACATCATTTTCATAAACATACCTTGAGGAGGCTCAGATTCTCCTGTGAATCCAGAAATATCAGATTTCATGACTTTAGTATCAGTTACAGCCTGCAAGGTTTGGCTCTTGTAATTATTCAGATTTGCTGGGCAAGGTGAGGAGAATATACGACCGAGGGCCCATGAAGACTAAAAGTGCGACATTTATGCCAACAAGCTTAAATTAGAGGTATTACGGCGGAGGCAGAAGTCAAGAAAAAAAATAGACTCCGGATGAGAAATCTTTCTGATTGTTACATTATTATCATAAACATACCTTGAGGAGGCATCAGATTCTCCTGTGAATCAGGAAACATCAGATTTCATGAATTTAGTATCAGTTAAAGCCTGCAAGGTTTGGCTCTTGTAATTATTCAGAGCTTGTAATTTTCATGACTGTAAGATTTTAACAAGAACTATTATTAAGATAATAAGATTCAACAGGATATGCTTGTGATCGGTCCGCAACCGGGTTATCTGCCGTGTAATTTGGCATCCGCTCCATGCTCAGTACCTTGTGTGTTTTGCTGATGCTGCGAACCATGCAATCCTTAACAACAACAATACCCATATGACACGCTGATACTCTTGCCACTTATACTATACGATTCATAAATTGAAGCAAGCATGCAACTTCTCATTGACAAACTTGATGGGTAATACGCACAAGCAAGCAAACTGGAGCACCGACTTTTCTTTCATTCCCATACAAAAGTAACTGAACATCACACCGTCTCATAGAAAGCATGGATAATAGTACAAGACATATACCATAGATGGATAGCATGTGGTAGTGAAAAACTTAAATCCCAGTCAACGCAGGGAAGCGGCAAACAAAGGTGACAACCATTCTTCAACTCGTAACCTGTACAAATCAAGGAGATGTGTAACTAATAACTACTGCAAATGCTTCTGATAAATTGCGCAGATCGATTGGTGTTTACGGAAGATCATGAAGTGATATAAACCCATCGCATAAAAAGTTTTGCTTCATGATCTTATTTCATTCTTCTCAGACATATCAGAACATGCATGTTTGGTATCTTTTTATACTTATCAGTCACCATTCATCAGCTCCCAACTGAAATATATGTGCAGTCACCAGACGGTATCGAAAACAGAAGATGAAAATCTGTAGCCTACATTCAAGCATAAATAAACACAATATATGTACAGTACTACAGTTACTGGACGATCATATATAGGTGACCAATGACCATGTGTACATGGATAGCAATTTGTATATACATCATAAAACGTGTATATAAAAGATGCAATCAATCATGTAATATTCGAATAAGGTATATAAACATGAAATGGTTGCATGCTTAATTAAGCCAATCCTCAAGCAGAGTTACAAACAAATGATGCAGGAACAAACACCTGCATCCTTAAGCTTCCAACTAGTATGAACCGAGTGACAAAAATTCAGTGTCAGAACTACAAAACAACACAACATCATACTTCATCCCACATTGCAGGTGAAAGAAACAAATTCTATTACTATGCATCACTAATCTTTTCTCCTTCCATCCTACCTTCGTTTTGTTTGCACGGGAATACACCCAGCTTGCGTAAAGACTTCATCGAGGGGGGCTGGTCTGTACAAGCACACGACATCAAGCTTCACATGTCTAGCCACCAAGTTCATCATAACATTGGCACTTCAGCACATCAGGAGCGATATTGAAACTTTTATGATCATGTAAGGCTGAGTGCCACTAGAAAAGAGAAACCAACGTTTTCTCTACAAGTATGATCATAGGAACATGTTGTCAACTCATACAATTTACTCACGATTTCCACTGGTATCAAAGAATCAGCCAAACGCCATCTAAGACATGGACAATCAATTCCACTATGTGCCTGTGCCACAGCCAAGCATCGCATGGTGCCTTGCAATCCAAATCTAAATTACAAGAAGCATTACCTCCTACATGCGCGTGCAGGAGGTGTCAAAGTCGTCAGGCGCAACTCTGGCGATCCATTCGGCAAGGCTCTTCTTGACCTCGCCGTGGTTGACATAGGCGAGCTCATACATGCTGCACAGGTTGACCACCACCGTCTCGTTGAGGGACGCCGTGGGCACCCTCTCGAGCGCGCCCTCGAGCACCTTGATGGCGTCGCCGAGGTCCCGCGAGTACATGAGGCACAGCGCCTTGTTGTTCAGCGCCACGGCGTCCGCTGGGTCCGCCTCAATGCAGCTCTCGTACTCCCGCACCGCCGCCGCGAAGTCCTTGGCTACGATGCACTCGAGCGCGCGGTTGCGAGCCAGGAGGTTGATGTACTGCGCGGGGTCGGCGGCAGCGGCGGGCCCAGACTCC
>LAPY01000014.1:154088-173077 GCA_000970635.1 Eragrostis tef
CAGGGGTTGGCCGTCGGCGGGAGAGATTGCTAGGGTTCTAGCCGCCGAGGGGTTTGGTTTGGTTTGGCCGAGTTTTGTTTTTTTTAATTCTTTTTTTATATCCTTGAGCGGGCTGCGGACATCTGTGGAAGCAATTTCAACTGGAAACGGTGATGGTTTGGGCCCTTTTCGTCTCTAGAAGGCCGAAGTTTGCGTCTGCCAGGCCAGAATTCTGGTGTCGGGCCGAGCCGCCCGAGGTGACCAAAATGGAATACTTTAGCATTTTTCGAGAAGAAATTAACTAGAATACAGTTTTGCTGAATCAATTTGACATCACTTGGAAAATATCACAGAAGCACCCGAGCTGGGTACTCCTAGATTTTCCCCCTCTCTGCGAGCTGGGTAGCAGACAATTACGTTTGTGTTCTCGCCACACCCACACGAATGGGTCACCTCAGTGACCTCACCAACTCACCGTCGACTCCAGAAAGATTAATGCCATCTATGTCCAATGTATCTTTCAGTTTTGAATTCACGGCACTTCCCAAGATTTGTACTCCAAAGGAGTCACCATCAATCAGTTGAATGCGATTCACCAATCAGTCACCGTAAGGTGTAGTTATTCCCAGTTGGTTTTAAGTATACTGAAGTTTTTTTTTAAAGAAAAACAGTATACTAAAGTGCCATGGGACACATGAAAAAGGAGGCACCATTTTGCTGAAAGAAGTCCACTCAAATCATTTATATGAACGAACTCCGCTTCTTTTCTTCCAGATTTTTGACAACTAGATTGCAAAAACTAAGCCTATCATACATAGTTAGAAGTGGAGCAATGGTTGTTGCACTGGTTGGACGTTGGAACTTCTAATTCCAATCATGGTCAGCAGACAGACGTGAAGACATCATTACATAGATAAACTAGAAAAATCTTAGTTTCTTATACATTAGCTTCGATGTATGGTACAGGTCATTTTCATACTACTAAGTCACAAAAACACCAGGCATGCACTCAAGCATGACAACCAAGCAATGTAAATACTAAATAGCTCTGGACATCTCGGAATAACGTCCAAATTAGGTTGCATACAGACAATACCTTTAACTCGATTTAGTTCTAGAATGGGGTTGCAAGTCGTTCTAGACATATGTAGGCGAAGAAATATGCTGCTGCTGACTACTTCATGCCAGTCAGTCATGCTCGAGGGGGACATCCAATTCTGTAGCTAGTCAACCAG
Organism: Eragrostis tef; assembly: GCA_000970635.1. NCBI lineage: Eukaryota > Viridiplantae > Streptophyta > Magnoliopsida > Poales > Poaceae > Eragrostis > Eragrostis tef. The sequence goes on from LAPY01000014.1 coordinate 155,303, forward strand.
GTCAACAAAACCGAAGTCCTTTTCTGCGTTCTGCTTTCTTATGTGGAATAACTAATGTACAAACTTCTTTTCGTCTGGAGTGTCGTGCCCAGTTGCAATCCCAGGTCACAGCTTAAGAGAACACGGTGCTCTTATAATCAAATCAAATGAAGTCATATAAGGAAAAAAAAATCAACGGCCAAAATATCGCGTGAAGCAATAGCCATAAATACTACTCCTATATTCAGCAAGTTCAATCCTGTCAGTGCTAATAGGAAACTAACCAGCCGCTGCCCCCCCCTCCCCCCACTTCTAGTCAGGAGGCATATATATTGTTAGTCATAAACACACCACAGACAGAGAAAGAGACAACCCTTGTAGAAGCTTAGCAAAGTGAGTTCGGTGCCAATTCATCCCTTCTTTCTCCTCCTCACATTCTGCCTACCAGTACAAACCATGGCAGGATCACTACCGATTGCATACCAGAACTCATCTTCATCTCCAAGCTGGCTCAACAAGGGTGACAACGCATGGCAGATGACATCCGCGACCCTTGCTGTATGGCAGCATTGTCAAGAAGAAATGGGCAATCAACTCGGCGTTCATGGCCCTGTACGCCTTTGCTGCTGTCTGGATCTGCTGGGTCATATGGGCGTATAACATGTCCTTCGGAGATCGGCTCCTGCCCTTCTGGGGCAAGGGGCGGCCTGCGCTTGCGCAGAGCTTTCTGGTGGCACGGTCAGAGCTCACCGCCACCACCGTGCGCTATCACAATGGCTCACTTGAGGCGGACATGATCCAGCCATTCTACCCAGCGGCAACCATGGTGTACTTCCAGTGCATGTTTGCTACCATCACCATCATCATCCTGGCCGGATCATTGCTCGGGCGCATGAATATCAAGGCCTGGATGGCCTTTGTGCCGCTCTGGATCACCTTCTCCTACACGATCTGTGCATTCTCACTTTGGGGTGGCGGTTTCCTCTTCCAGTGGGGTGTCATAGACTACTCCGGCGGCTATGTCATCCACCTCTCTTCTGGCATTGCTGGCCTAACTGCAGCATACTGGGTGCATGAAACATCCCTGATTGGATTCATCAGTTTCCACTTTGGTGTCTATTATGGTTCTGACATATCTTTGCACGCAGGTAGGACCAAGGTCGGCATCAGACAGGGAGCGATTCCCTCCAAACAACATACTGCTGGTGCTAGCAGGAGCAGGGCTGCTGTGGCTTGGATGGACAGGTTTCAACGGTGGTGACCCGTACTCCGCCAATATAGACTCATCCATGGCTGTGCTGAATACACATATATGTGCATCCACCAGCCTGCTCATGTGGACACTCCTTGATGTCTTCTTCTTCGGGAAGCCGTCGGTAATCGGTGCCGTGCAGGGCATGATCACCGGTCTTGTATGCATCACCCCTGGTGCAGGTGAGGAACCTTTCCTTCATCCATTGGCAGATGGACTCGTTCAACCAATTATCTAACACATTAAATATTGTAACTTGCATTAATACTTTAGTCCCATAGTAGTGTCCAGTAAAGTAAACTAAAGAAAACAAGAGAAACTACCTTCAGCTATAGGTCTGTATCTGACAAAGTCAACAGAGAATCAAGTATCTTCATATTCTCTATTCCGGGCTCTTAGATCGAATCTGCATCCTACATTGAAATAAATGAATGCAGCCAGGACACGGTATTAGTATAATTTGTAGCTGCCTAAGCAGACTTAAAGATCACTTGAACCACAGACATGCCAAAACTTGTGATGATTGGATTGGGCTCACAAGTATCTAATTAAAATCTTGTCTTTTCTGGGGGCAACATTATTGCTTCTAAGCTACCAGCAGAGGACTGTAGTGGACCTGGATTTATAAAGATGGTGGCCCTTCACTTGTTTCAAGCACTCAGATTCCACCAACCTAGCAGTACTGATGGCATCTGCCAACTGTCGTTTGTCAAACTACTAGTAGTGAAAGAAACTGCAAACTTGTCCTAGTTTTGACCAGCTTTGCTTTGCCTATCAATTGGCCTAGAAAATTGATGTGTCACTTTCTTACCAACAATCTAAAAAAAAGACTGATTAAATTGACTGACAATGGAAAGTATTTCCAAGTTTCTTTTTCTCACAGCAGCTGGCAACCTTGCCGATTGGTTTTAATATATTAGAAGAAATGATGCCCTTTACTATTTATTCAATTTTGCTTGAAATGCATCATTATATAGACAATAGAAATTTTGACAGGTTATATAGACAATAGGAAACATGCGCATATGCAAATGCAGGAACAAAGAAGAAAAATAAAAATGAATATCTTTAATTATGTATTCCTCTCTAAGTTTGGAGTTGGAGAAAACAAGGATAACAAACAAATAAAGGGGACGTCAAAGTATTTCATGGTGCAAGTGGCCACTCTCCATTCTAACTGGTTAACTAACAATATTGACTAGAGTTATATTTTTTTTCAACAGGCCTGGTGCAGGGTTGGGCAGCTATTGTGATGGGAATTCTCTCTGGTAGCATTCCCTGGTACACAATGATGGTTCTGCACAAGAAATGGTCCTTCATGCAAAGGATTGATGACACCCTTGGTGTCTTCCACACCCATGCTGTGGCTGGGTTCCTTGGTGGCACCACCACCGGACTATTTGCCGAGCCCATCCTTTGCAGCCTCTTCCTCTCCATCCCAGACTCCAATTCCTTGGTGGCACCACCACTGGACTATTTGCCGAGCCCATCCTCTGCAGCCTCTTCCTCTCCATCCCAGACTCCAGAGGTGCATTTTACGGTGGTGATGGTGGATCACAGTTTGGGAAGCAGGTTGCTGGTGCCCTCTTCGTCATTGCATGGAACATCGTTGTAACATCTATGATCTGTATCCTTATTGGCCTAGTACTACCCCTCCAGATTTCTGACGAACAATTACTCATTGGGGATGATGCGGTACATGGTGAGGAGGCCTATGCTATATGGGCCGAAGGTGAGAATGACGACACTAATCACCATCATGAGAGCAGTCATAGTGGTGTCGCTGTAGGAGTGACACAGAATGTTTGAGCTTGCAACCACGAGGAGAGGGAAAACCCTACTGAGGTGCATTTGTTCAATATACATTGATGGAACAGAGACATCAGCAACAAAGCATGTATTTTTGGTGGAAAGAGGATCTTTTATTTAATTTTAGAAGAATCTTTCCATCCTTTAGGCCTATCTATACTTATTGCTTGTATATTTGGAGGTGCAGAGACAAGGACATGAGCCTTTTTATTCCCATAAATGACTGCAGCCTAACTCCTGGAAGCTTGAAACTCAACTTACTTCAGGGTTAGTTTAGTTGGAGGTAATACATAAGAGGGAATGGGAGTTAAGGAGGAGACTACAAGTCATTTGTTTGTTTCATGAGAACAAAAGTTTTTACTGAGATGGGAGATTGAAGTTCGTGGATGAACTCCTCCAATCAACTGCCAGGGGAAAGGGTGGTAGTTGGATGACTAGTAAAAGAAGTTTGCATCTCCACCGTTCATCACAACTTGACGTCTTGACCCAAATCCTCACTAATAATCCAAGGAAACAAACAGTGAAATAGAACTACCTATTGAATTCCTTCCCTCAACTTCCTCCGTAAAGCAATCAAAGGATTGGGACTAAAAGTCCAACTCCACCCAATACCCTCTTCCAACTCCTGTTTCCCTTACCCTCAACTGCCAAACACACCCTGAATCCAATCTGTATGAGTTTTGTGAGCAATATTCCAGATAGGATTAAGTGAAAACTAACAAGTTGAATTCAAGGTGGAAAGGTAAATAACCTGCGTGGCATAAGAATCAAAATAAAATACACTAATGCTGATACTCAATTTTTTACACATGAATTCATTGATGAAATAATATATATATATATATTTCTATCTCTATGACTTCCAAATTCTTAAGCATAAATCTCTCACAGCAGAATCCCTTAATAGCAGTAATCATGGATTTTCAGTGCTGAATTGACACTGGGTGCTTGCCTTATCAATGAATCTATTGGCTAAACAAATGTCATTTAAACATTTCAACAGCTACTGGAGTTCTTATTCCATTACATTATAGACTTACAGTGCCCATTTTCGAGGTACTTCACACTGTGTAATAGCAGCAATACCTTGCTGCCTTCATTAAAAAAAAAGGAACAGTCAACAGTGATTCTCCTATTTAATTCCTTACATTGTTGTCAGATAATCCAATGTGCCTTTGAGAATTTACATATCTGAGCTAAACCAACCTATACTAATACTCATCCTAGACTTGTCTCCTAGGCAAATAGTTGAAGGATCTAAACTGACTGTGTCAGTTCAGTGCAATCGACTGACACCAATACTACCTAAACAAACCTAGCACGTTCATAATAACAATCTAGGGGACATCATTGCTTCATCGGAATAGGAATATCAAATAAATCGTAGGGAATTGTAAGAATGACCGATGAAGAAAATCTGAATGCATAAAAACTTACTCAAACTTGCATTTTGTTACAAAAACTTCTCTTTTCATTAGTTAAGGGTTCTGCATTCATCTTTCAAAGAACTTGGAAGTGCACCTTACTCCTCAGCAGCAAGTCCAGAAGCTCAACTGGCTTCTTTCAAGTGGCACAAGACGGTGCATATTGGGTAGCATTCCCTAGGTATTTCTCAAGTTCCTTCTCTCCGCTCTCAAGAGTCTCCCACAGCGATTTCCTCAATTCCTCCTGCCCTTGACTCTTTATCATGAGGTCATAAGCATAACGCATAACATATTTGCAGTATGCAGCTTCATCATCCATACATTCCTGGTATGATGGTTCATACTGTTTCGGATTAAAAAACCATTTCTTTGCATCCTTGGTCCACCGCTTCAGCAAGTACATTTCTGGAATTTTGCATGCATTATTGATACTGAGAGCTTTCAGAGCATGTGGGCAAAGTAAACCCATTGTCTCAAACTTACTGCAGCTGCAAGTGATTTGCATCGCATTCATATTTAAATGAACTGTGCACACTCTTGACCCTCGCCCCTGCATGGTCATCTCATACTGATAGGTGTTATCGTCAGAACGTTGAAGCTCCTTAAATTTTGTGGCACCGCATCCGTCAAGAAAATCTGTCTCGAACAGCTTGTAGATTCTGTGCGTGTAGACTTTTGCTGCATGATTCAAAATATCACTGTGCTTTATAATACAGGTAGGTGGCTTTTGGCAACACCGTGTGTCCTCATCAAACTCTTTTTCCCGCCAATCTTCAGTCTGTTTATCCACAGCAACAGCAAGTGCTGAAAGAGAGGTCAATTTATCAGAAATGCCGCTGAATATGTTACTCATGCTGTCACATTGAGGCTCATACTCGACCCCTCCGTCAAATGTGCACTTGTTAAGAGCACTACACCATTTATTCTTGAGTTTATACAGTTTCTTAAGCCACTTATTGTCCTGCAACTTAAACTCACGGAGCATTTCAGCCCATGTTTCCTCAAACTCCGCTTCTGAATCGCACCCCTGCATGCATTTGACGAATATCTTATTGAAAGCTTTTGAACCATTAAGAGAACCAAGACGAGAAGCGGCATTCTTCTGGATGTGCCAGTGAGCAATGCGGTGGCGTGTATTTGGAAAAACCTCCTCAATTGCTTTGGACATGATTTGATCTTGATTTGTGAAAATAGATCGAGGATGCCGGTTTCCCATGGACTCCAGAAAGGACTTGAACAACCACACGAAAGTTGGCATCGACTCATCAACCAAGAGCGCACAGCCATACATAGTGGTCTGCCAATGGTGATTCACACCAACAAAAGGTGCACATAGCAGGTTCTGTTTGTTTAAGCGATAGGTTGAATCAAACACGACCACATCACCAAAACAATCATAGTCAATCCTACTCCGTCCATCACGCCAAAAGAAATTAGTCATCCGACCAGCTCGGTCTAGTTGAACATCCCAGTAGAACATGCCATCTTCATTTGCCCTGCTCTTCAGGTGGCTAACGAGGCTCTGCAAGACTCCACTCCCTGCGGCTGATGTCTTTGTTATAGTACTGTAACCAAGGAGCAAATCATGTTTTGAAGTCTCTGCATTGTTGGTTGCAGTAGTGCTTCCTGTGGGCAATTGGGGAGGGGTAGCTTGCACCTGGTACCCTGCATACAGCATTGCCTCGACAGAACTCGACCTCCCTGCTATGAGTGACCTCGCAGACCGCAACAGGTGCCGCTCCTCAGGCCTTGCCAGGTTATGGTTGTGATCAGAGACCAACCGAATAACCTTCCATTCCCCATGGTCATTCACTCTGAACCGCACCATGGCCTTGCAGTTGGTCCTGGTATGCGGATCGTTGAAGTTGGCATCAGTAAGCTTCTCCCCTTCCTTGAGCCCCTCCTTGGAGCAGAAGTAGTCCTTGGTCCGTATCCTCTTGGTGCCAGTGAAGTAGGACTGCTTCCCTTTCCGGATGCTGAACCCCATGCGGTGGCCGTAGTCGCAGTAGAGCTTGTAGGCCGCCTCCTCGCTGTACACCACGATCCGGAGCAGCTCCTCCGTGCCCTCCTTGCTGCCTTGCACCGTTGCGGCCTCCCCCTCGGCCTCACCCTCGTCTCCATACTCCCTTCTCCCCACCACCTCGTCGCCGGAAACAACCGCTAGTTGCGCTTCCGCGGTCCCCTCGCCGCCGCCGGTGCCGACACCGCCATCCTCCTGCGGCGCAACCTCCTCCTCGCCCTGGTCCGCGCCTGCGGCGGCGGGCTCAACGCCCGACATCAGAGGCGGACGGGCAGCCGGCCTCTCGCCACGGAGGAGGAATAGAGGGTTGAGGAGGAGAGCTCAGCTCTCACCTTCCGTCGAAGTGGAGGAGGAGGAGGGTTCTGGCCGCGCCCGCTGCGGTACGCTGGCCACACCAAACCGGGCCGCTGCTAGGTACCGGCTCCGCCGCTCCCGGTCTGCGTTGTTTCCTGGAACAAAAATGAACACCTTTTTTTAGATAAAAAAATAACACCTTTTCGACCTTAGTGAACCTTCATATTAATTTTGATTTCAAAAAAACTTCATACTAATATGTTTCCCGGAATAAAAAGTATTTTTCTCATCCGAAGTGCTATTAAAAATGTCCTCAAATGAACATTAAAAATTATGATATACCACTCTGGTTGAATATTACAAAAATCAACCATACTTTTTTTCCGAAAGGGAAATTTCGTTGATATTAAAGCATATTACATCCTCTTATTTATATACGTCAGTAAAACAACGCCAACTCTATTGATAGAATACAAAAACCTTAAAAAAGCCATAAATTCCACTATAGGATCACCATCTCAGACGGATATGCCACGGACGAGAACTCCGATCTGAACGAACACGGCCATCTCACCATCCACCATCGTCATCCGCATCTCCGACGGGGTAAACTTGAAACCTAACTCTTTCACAAAAGAGGAATAGACTCACCTTTCACACGCATGATGAACTTGTCGTCATTGAGCTCGTCGCCGAACCCGTCGTCGCTTCTATCAGATTCGTCATGGGACACAAATCCTACTAACATCCAGAAGGATGTAAACAGAAACAAAGTTCTCACTAGCCCATAGCCATGACCACAAAAAATCACGACAAGACAAAGGAAAAGTCGGAGTACCTTATTCTCTATCGATGATGATGCCTTTGACTCACCACCACCGCTGAGACACCTCGTCCTCCATTGCTTCATGCTGACGAATATGGCAACGCCGCTATCACTTTCGTCATCTGAACCACTAGAGAAACCCTAACCCTAACAATTGCAGTAGCCGTTGCCTAGAGCGACCACTACGGGAAGACCTAAACTTAGACCTAGGAACGAACAGGACGAAACACCAGGTGCCAGGCCTCCTTCCTCAACCGACGGCGATGACGCCAGAGACGAGGGGACCGGCCAATATACCGAGCCGCTGCCGCCGGAGACGGAAGGAATTGTGGTGTCTTGATAGCACTCACTATCCATCTACTAGCTATTTGCTAAGTTTACATTTTTTTTAATTCATGCTTTCTTTTTCTGTTTTCAATTTGTCACTTATTAGTGGAGAATAAGTGCTCTGTTTCGCTTGCGTGTGTAGCTTGAGCTAATGAAACAGTAAGGAATTTTATTCCTGCATGATTTGTTTTGTCAATATCGTTAAGGTTCCTCCACAAATGAAAAAAAAAATCGGCGGTCACTGATAAACATAAATATTAGAAATTTCAGAAATAAATAAAACATCACGATTGTCTATGTAAACAAAAAAATTTAGACGCATTAAGTTAGTCAAAGACGGAATTTTTGTGGTACTATTTATTTTGATTTCTTTTCGAACCTCACCAATAAACACTCGAATATTTTAGTAAAATTCCGCTAAAATATTTTTCCTAGCTCCCGCGTCGTGCGGGCGAGCGCCGGCCGGCTGCATGCTGTTTCGTGGACGTCGCCCGAGAAGACGCTGGTGATCGTCTGGACGCTGGTCGTCGACCCGTTCGTCACGGACCTCTCCGGCAAGCCGCGGTGGCAGCGGCGGAGCACGACGAGCCTCGCCAAGATCTGGGCGACCGACAGACAGCTACAAGGCGAGCCGGATGCCGGAGGAGGTCCCCGTGGTCGCGTTCGTGCACCCGGACAAACCCGACGTCGTCTACTTTTCTTGCTGACGAAACACCTCTTCGCCGTCGACGTGCGTGGCAGCGCCGTCGTGGAGTTCGTCCAAGCCCAGGACGACCAGGTGACCTCCTTGCCGCTGGTCCTCTACTGGCGTCTGGCGCCACTGTCTTTTTTTTTTTAAAGAAACGGCGCCACTGTCTTTCGCTTGGGTGCTGCCGTCCTCGAGTCCCAATGGTATTGGTGCTTCGCGTTCTCCTCTGTTGATCGATTTCATCTGCATTTACATCCTGAATCATGTATGTTTTGGCTCCTAACGCATGGTACTACTACGTGCCAGGCCTCCTTCCTCAACCGACGGCGATGACGCCAGAGACGAGGGGACCGGCCAATATACCGAGCCGCTGCCGCCGGAGACGGAAGGAATTGTGGTGTCTTGATAGCACTCACTATCCATCTACTAGCTATTTGCTAAGTTTACATTTTTTTTAATTCATGCTTTCTTTTTCTGTTTTCAATTTGTCACTTATTAGTGGAGAATAAGTGCTCTGTTTCGCTTGCGTGTGTAGCTTGAGCTAATGAAACAGTAAGGAATTTTATTCCTGCATGATTTGTTTTGTCAATATCGTTAAGGTTCCTCCACAAATGAAAAAAAAAATCGGCGGTCACTGATAAACATAAATATTAGAAATTTCAGAAATAAATAAAACATCACGATTGTCTATGTAAACAAAAAAATTTAGACGCATTAAGTTAGTCAAAGACGGAATTTTTGTGGTACTATTTATTTTGATTTCTTTTCGAACCTCACCAATAAACACTCGAATATTTTAGTAAAATTCCGCTAAAATATTTTTCCTAGCTCCCGCGTCGTGCGGGCGAGCGCCGGCCGGCTGCATGCTGTTTCGTGGACGTCGCCCGAGAAGACGCTGGTGATCGTCTGGACGCTGGTCGTCGACCCGTTCGTCACGGACCTCTCCGGCAAGCCGCGGTGGCAGCGGCGGAGCACGACGAGCCTCGCCAAGATCTGGGCGACCGACAGACAGCTACAAGGCGAGCCGGATGCCGGAGGAGGTCCCCGTGGTCGCGTTCGTGCACCCGGACAAACCCGACGTCGTCTACTTTTCTTGCTGACGAAACACCTCTTCGCCGTCGACGTGCGTGGCAGCGCCGTCGTGGAGTTCGTCCAAGCCCAGGACGACCAGGTGACCTCCTTGCCGCTGGTCCTCTACTGGCGTCTGGCGCCACTGTCTTTTTTTTTTTAAAGAAACGGCGCCACTGTCTTTCGCTTGGGTGCTGCCGTCCTCGAGTCCCAATGGTATTGGTGCTTCGCGTTCTCCTCTGTTGATCGATTTCATCTGCATTTACATCCTGAATCATGTATGTTTTGGCTCCTAACGCATGGTACTACTACGTTTGTGCTTTGCTTGACTTCGATGTCGATATTGTAGAGTGCTTGCTTTGAAATCCGACACTGCGTGTGCTTGCCATCAACGGTCTCCTAAATAAGATACAACGACTTTGTGTCAGTTATGAAACTAGATACATGTCTCCTCAGTTATAGTATACATATCCTGATTAAATTTGCGTGTTAATGAGCTTTCCTGATGCTGCTCTGACAAATTCATGCATTCATGGATGAAGTAGCGGCTAATGTGCATAGTGTATATAGAATAAACACATGATAGCATATTCGGGGTTTTTTTTGGCGGTGTCTTGATAATTGAACGTCTAGCTTTAAACAATTTTTTTTGACGGGAAAGCTTTAAACAATTCAGAAGCAATAAAATCGCATATCCTTTTTTTTTTGGCACAGGTCATGAAGGTGCGTCATCTCTTTTGTTGTCTTCTGTGTGTTGACCGAGCAGACAAGAGTGGGTTCCTCATGAGTGGGTTCCTCAAGATATTCAAGGCTCGTGTCACAGGCCATCCAGATTTGCTAGTTCTATCCATGCTTTCTTTGAGCCCTCTGCGCGCGCGCGCGTGTTTTGGAGGAATATCGGGAAGTCGTGATATTTTCTAGGTTGAGCAGTTTCAGAGCCTGTATGGTGTCCATATGGTTGAATAACTGAACTGTTGCCTTAACAAAATTCGTCGGTACAATACCCAAATAGCTTTGGTTTCATGGACGCAATCTAAGTAGGCGTCACAAAATCCGTTCTGTTTGGATGTTCTATAACGGAGAGATGGCTGACAATCCTGTTAACGATTAACACTTCTAGCGGACAATTATTGTTAATTGAGCTTCGAAATTTAAAGAAACGAAATGGAAAGGACATGCATAAGACATTCGATTTGCCCCCGGACACGGCAAATATATTTAAATGGGCCACATTGACACCCAAAAACGGTACAAAGTACGCCGACTGATTACTCGAGGTGCTCAATTTTCAGCTATCTTTGTCAGTATTGCGTTAAATATAACAAAACCTCAAAATTCCGTCAAGACAGAAATTTATTCCATGAATTACAATTCCTCTTACTGCCTTAGTCACTCAACAGTTCATTACAATTACATAGGCATTGAGAAAGCCAGTTTGATGATAATTTACAAAAGTTATATCACAGCATCAGAGAAAAGGGTGATCCACAACGGCACCGGACTACAAATAAACACCACAAACTAAAATATAGATGGTACCTCATCAGCTGAAAACTATAACCTTGCTGGTCACTTCATTTTATCAGATGTTGAAAATCGCCGCTGGCATGTACTTGCTTCACCTGCTTGTCATACTCATCCTCGCCATCGTATTCCTCATCGTCCTCATCATGTTCTTCGTCGTCGGGTTTCTTGCCATCTTCTTGCTCTTCTTCCTCAGCCCAACCGAAACCAGCTACAGGAGTAGATGATTTGGGTGGTGTCCGAGCCTCCTCGACAATTTTCATGATCTCGTCAACAGTCTGATCAGAGTAGGTGGGGGCGCTGTTGTCCTTCTTGTAATACTTTGCTTGCACAGCTTCTGTAAGCTCTCTAGGCAAGTTCTTCAGGAACCAAGGGTGATTTCTAATCTCCCTAATTGTTATTCTCTGAAACAATGAGGAGAAATTTCACTACAATAATGGTAAACTCGTGGTAAATTGACTGACGCTTTGCAGGATTCACTTCTAGAAATACCTTTGAAGGATTTGCAACAAAGATCCTTGAGAGGAGCTGCCTGCAATCTTGGGATATGTGGACATATTCTGGTATTTGGTATTGAATGGAGACTATTCTCTGGAAAATAATTACAGAGACACACAATATTTGTCATTCAAATGTGTAAGAACAAGTTATTTAGGGTCTGTTGGACAACTGAGTAAAGCATTACCCCGATTGTCTTTCTGAAATTCTTGGGATCGTCGGGGTCTTCAAAAGGATACGCACCAACCAGCATCACATAAAGGGTCACTCCACAAGACCAAACATCTGCCATCTGAAAACATCTTACAAAATGTAATGAACCCATAACGAGAAAGAGAAGGGCACGGGCAACAGCAATCTCAAGGAAGCAAGATGCCTCTCAGCAATCTATGAAATTCGAGTTGACCTATAGCAGACTACACCCAGTTGGCAACCATAAGTATGAATAAGCAGATGATGCCGATAAAGCATTGTTGACAGTAGGTCAGTCATGGTGCTAAGAACCCAAGATCTTAATAAAATGGACGGTTGAAGGAATGCCCCTAAGCATGATGCTCATGTAAGTAAAAGGCTTATCCACTGTTGGTGTAAATTTTATGAAACATTCCATTCACATTAAAGAGAGGCAGTGGAATGAAAGTGAAGCTATCACAGGTCACTTGGGACCTTTTTTTAATATTCTTGACAACCAGGTCACCTGGTACCTGGCAATGTGAAACTAGAACTTATACCATCTAAAATCCGCAGAATGATACAAGGCTTGTTTGAAATTTGTCACTTGAGAAAGTATGATGTCATAAAGAAATTACAAAAATTTCTCCCAATAAATCATGAGCATGTTTTATGATGCAAGGAATGTATGTATGAAACACAATGAGACACTCACAAACATATTATAAACATGATATGTGAAGATAAAGTGAATAGTTAAATGCCAGAGTAGCCCAAAAGCATCGCAGAACATCACCTTTGGAAAGTAACGACACTACCGAATCTGGAACAAAGCTTCTAGAAACCTACTGAACAAAATATTGAGCAATGTCCATCGCTTAAACTAATCACAATGACATCCTATGGTTTCTCTTACGCTCGCAAAAGCAGCCAATTTTTGCATGCTGGAAAGGTAATTTTGCTAGAAGTTTGGCATAACAACCAAAAAGAAGCAAGGTGCATCAATCATTGGTTAAACAGTATCCACATTAAGGAGGACAAGCTATAGGTGACAAAAGGAAAACAAAGAGGACAATGAAAAATAGCTCAGAAGGACCACAGGTAACGAACAAGTTAATAAGTCTAACATGGTTACATGAAAAAGATACGATCTGAGGGGGGCCTGACCACGGTACAGATGAACTATGGCTGAAGCATGACTGAGAAATGACCAGGAAAAGGACATAAAGTATGACAAATGAATCAATATGACTAATGAAACATGCCCACGGGCGTCTCCACAACGCGGACTTCATCATGAAGCAAGGATCTTATTTCTTTTATAGTGCTTTTCCTTTTTAGTTGTCCTCTAGAGAGCCGAAAACGATTTCTTGGAGCTTTGCAAATTTTTTAAAGAAAAGTTTGCTGGTCAAGGATTCACCAGAAAACGAAATGCAGAAGCATTCTTTTATTAATCCTCATTTCAACTTGATCACTTTAATTAAGGATGGTAATAAGATCTGCATCAACAGAATCTTATGCTTTTCACAATCAAATCAAACTTTCATCATGGTCGTTACTCCAAGGATGCCAAACTGACAAGACTCCAACATGTAGATCAATTACATATCTGATCAGGGGTAGAATTTATGCATGCAAGAAAAGCAGGCACAGACCACTAGGGAAAAGTTAAACACCAGACATGATGCAAGTACTGATTGGTTACCGGAAAGAAATGTCCAATGGATGTAACGAGCATTTCTTTAGCTTACCTGTTCCCATGCTTCTTTGACAAAATTGTCAATATGAATAATTGGAGTACTTGGAACTTCGAATCTCCCTACAGGGATGGGAACAAAACGCCAATACTGACACGTGGGCCAGTCCCAGTCACTGCGTACTAGACGGTCTAGACCTAAGAACAAAAATCTAAATTCCAAAGCCACAGATAACGCAAGTTTTACAAGAGCCTGGTCTACACGGCACCTATGTATGCTGCACTGGTCCCACATACTAATGCAAGTGATGACCACATGCACTCAGTCAAGGGTCGCAACTGGCTTAAGACTACACTGGGGCCAGAGCCTCCGGGGCATTGCTGGGCAAACTAACACAGGCATAGACGATGCACATACAAGGATTCAGAAAAGTGCAATAGGGAACCTAGCTGCAGGGATGCAACCAAAAGGGAATAGCAAAATCACAACACTAACCTTGCCATCATATTCTCGGCGAGAGAGCACCTCTGGAGCAATGTATGCTGGAGTTCCAACCGTGGACTTTGGCTTAGAATGCAGCAGGGATGACTGTGACAAAGAAACGTTGCCAAAGAAAGGTGTTAGCAGCTGTCCATGTAGCCACAATTACGAACAAGATAGGTGAGGCTCCTTTTTTGTTGAACTGTTCAAACATATGGATTTGAAAGCTGTGTTTGTAAGATCACTTTATGAATCTGAAAGAAAAGGGCAGATTGGACTCCACTTTACAAGGCAACAAATGCACGAGTTTGGCAAGCACAATGAGAAAAGCAACACAGTTTCGCGTCAAAATTTTCGTCCTCCCAGCTTGCCCAGTTACACAAGGAAGGGTCTTTCCGTATCTTCTTCAAAAGGGAAAAAAAACGTAAAAGAAAAAAGAAAAATGGGTACCTTGGAGTAGCCAAAGTCACAGATCTTTAGGCGCGGCGCCGGGTTGCCATCCAGTAACGTGTTTTCCAGCTTCAAGTCCCGGTGACAGATTTGCTGCGAATGGGAACAAAATTTGCAATTGCACACCTCATCAGCACGGTTTTTTTCCATTTATTAAAAGAATATTTGATAAGAAAAACCTTTTGCTTTTACTTGGCTGCTGTTCTCACCATGAAGTGGCAGTAGCTGACACCGCAAATCAGCTGCTGGAAGAAATACCTAGCCTACAATATCAGCAAAACACCCCACGAAAAAAAAAAGAAATTAGCACTTAAACCCCAAACGATTTTAGGGGAAATAAGGAAAAAAGAACAGGTGAATTGTTTCGAGCCGTCTCTAATCCGAACGAATTAATGATCACCTCATCCTCGCTGAACCTCCCGGCGCCGCAGATCCGGTCGAACAGCTCGCCGCCGGCGGCGTACTCCATGACGATAGCGAGGTGCGTGGGCGTGAGCACAACCTGCACGACAGGTCCCCCAAGTGGTGAAGATAAAATTATGTTCAAACAGAGCGAAATAAAATTCCCCTCTCCCTGTTTTCCACTCACCTCCTTGAACCGGATTATGTTGGGGTGCCGCAGCGAGCGATGGTTGATGATCTCCCTCGCCACATTCTCGTCAATCTGCGCACACAGAAATCAACCCGTGAGACCCACGAATTCCGCAGGAATTGAATAACGAGAATTCGAATTGAGAATCCGGCGGCGGTGGCGGCGCACCTTGAGCCCCCGCGGGATGTACTTCATGGCGACGAGCTCCTTGGTCTCCTTGTTCCGCATCAGCCGCGCCACCCCGAAGTTGCCGGAGCCGATGTCCTTGAGCAGCTCGTACTTCTCCATCGGTCCCCGCGGCCCCCGGCCGATCGGATTGCGTGGGGAAATTCGGGAGGTTTCGGCGGCGGAGAGGAGGAGGGGAGCAGCGCGCGTTGGGGGAGGAGGGAATGGTGGAGGGGGAGGAGGATTCGAAGCTTGACGAGGGGGCTGCTTCGCGTTCAGTTACAACTAGTACCAGAGCAACGGCCGTTTGCTTGTGCCTTCTCTCCTCGTCTGGGTTTGCGCGTGATTTTTGTTTGCGGGGAAGGGATTAGTTTAGGCGACTGGGGTTAGTTTATGCGGTGATTAGACGATGTGGCACGGTGTGCGTGCGGCATCAGGTATGGACGCATATGATGATGTCCATCACCACAGACCTCTCTATCTGCGTCTTGGTATAATTTCGCAGCAACCTTTGAGGTATGCCTTTTTTGTGATACGGTCCTTGTGTTATATCCTTAGCCAATTCTCTATCTCTTTTTTTTTTCGACTTCCTTCGGCAGTTTTCCTAGGTGAAACAAACATGTCAAAGAGCCTAACAGTAACAGAAACCAATTCACAATGAATAAATGAGCGAGTTATGATGTCAAAAAAAAGCCTCAAAAGTAATATTTTGATTATCAGATTTCAGATAGCCATAGTTCCTCTCAAAAGGAGAAACCGCCATTGTTGCATCGGTTGTATATGTTGATTCTTACTTCTTATATCGTCATTTTCTAATAAAGTTGGCACGGCATCATTCTTCTAAGTGTAGCACCGATGGGGCATCTAATATTTTTCATTTCCACTAGACTATGAAATCTTAGCATCACATCGATGATTTCACTCTCAGAATTACTATCCCATGCAAAGTAAAAGAAATGCTCTTTCTACACTTGCTAATTGTAACTCCCTACTCCTTCTGTTCCAAAATACTTGACGCCTTTGACTTTCAGACACTACGTTTGACTGCTCGTCTTATTCAAAATTTTTACGCAGATGTTATTTATTTTTTTATAACTTGTTTAAATATTCAATATATTTCAACCATGACATGTTTGTTTTGTTGTTTGTACAAAAAATTTAAATAAGACAAATGATCAAAGTTAATGTCTAAAAGTCAAAAATGCCAAGTATTTTAGTACGAAGAGAGTAGATATTTTCTTTTTGACCAGAAGGTGAAGTAACACCATGAATCATTGACCGAGACCTCGAACAGCACCAGTGACCAGTATACTCCTCTCATGCGATAGAGGGCTGGAGTCCAATTTGCCCGAAGGAGGAGGGGCAGTTCGCAGCTGCGGCCTCACGTGGCGGAGGATACGTGGCAGGTGGGAAGGCGTGCGTGAAGGCGGTGTACGATGTTAGCATCCGCTACCCCGCAACAGGCAGCTTTGACTTTTTTAGGCCGGTTGATGTTGATGGCTGCTACGCTCGCCTCCCATGTTTAAGCAACCTGATTAGTCTTCTTTGCTCTTAGAAAAGAACCTTTCGTACTCCTTGCCAGTATTTTTATGCTTTTCTTCGTGCGAGAATCTTATCTGCTTCTGTCCAACTTCCTGCCAGTGCCAGCTTACAAATCATTTCTCCTGAAGACTTGATTTTGTACAGGAAGCATGTGTACAACGTACAACTCCATTTCCTTGCTATGGATGGTTCCTTTCCAGTCCTCAGAATGAGAGAAAATTTATGTTCTGTTAAACTTGGAAAATACTCGGGCCGTCAAAGATAGTGCCGCTTTTGGACACAGGTAGGATCTATAGATTGCAAATTAGGTCATTAGTTTTCACGGTTTGTTCAAAACAACAAACAGTATAAAAGTATGTTTAAACCATCTCAGAAGATAAATAAACCTGCCGTCGATCGGTAATCAAACATTAATTTCAACCGTCATATTTTGATGTTTGAATGTTCGAAAGCATCTGTAAAGTCACGAGCTGATCATTTGGTTTTGACCTGTAGTATGTATACAAATTCGCCTAGAAGTTCACTTGAGGTCTGCAGTGCATTTTCAGTTCAGCTATCTTCACCGGTATTTCACTTGGAGCGAAGAGTTAACTGAGTCTTGTAAGCTGACAAGCTAGTTTTAATAAGCAGCACTCGAGCAAAATGCAATCATCTCTATGCAGCTGCACCGAGTCCATTATTTTCAAGTAGACAAGCTAATATGGGCAATCAAAGCGTCCCATGTGTCAGAATGCCAAAAATGAAAGCTACAGTTCATGACCTGACCAGCCAGGAAAAGAAAAAACTAGAATGTGTTAAAGGGCCTCTTGGTTTCCTCTGGCTAAAATGGCTAAAAATTTTAGCCAAGAGAGAATATTACTATTTAGAAGTATTAAATAAAGTCTAATTACAAAAACTTTTTAATAGGGGCTAATTTTCGAGACGAATCTAACTAGCATAATTAAGCTATGTTTCGCTACAGTGATGCTA
>LAPY01000014.1:334541-344826 GCA_000970635.1 Eragrostis tef
AAAAGGGGCCTCCTGCTGTAATCTGCAGCCGCACGGCAGCTGCAGCAACGCCAAGAACCGAGAAAGGGCGGAATCCTAGGGATAAAGATTAGCCCAAAACTGGATCAGCTGACGCGGAATCCCCCATTCTCGACCACGAAACTCATGGAATCGAGGAACAAGACGAACTGGAAAGGGGGGCAGAGCCATACCGAGGCGAGGGCTGAACCAAAGGTGGAGTTTTTTCCGCCGATCCTACATCATCTGGAGTAGCGGAAAAGAACCTCACTGGAAATGCAAACTCGAGCAGAGTGAACAGCCCAGGTGATGAAGAGGAACGGCAGCCAAGCTCGCCGGAATCTGAGCGGAAACAGAAGCGGGCGCCGCGGGCAAATCTAGCAAGGATTTTTCACCTTTCCACGATTTCTTTGTTCCCTTTTGGCCTTTTTCTTTACTCGACTGGTGGCAGCTGCTGATGAGGAAGGTAATGAATGTGCTAATAATGCAGTAATACTCTGCTTAAAAAGGATCGTATAAAAGCCTGGATGCTTCCAAACTCGCTCGTAAAGAATGAGATAAAAAATACTGCGACGAGCGCCAGAGAAAGTAGGAGTAGCCAAGTTGGCACGCGCCGGGACGATGATGATGTGTAGGGGGGATTCGGTGCAGAGCATTTGGGCGCAGCAGGGGAGTGTGTGCGGCACGGACGCAGGCACACGTCTCCCTGCGTGGGCCCCGTTCGCAGGTGGAGGCCGGGGACGAGCTGAGAGAGCGGCGGCGACAGCGACGGTGAAGATCGTTTCTTGGGGGGTTGCTGACGCCGGTGAGAAGTGGTTGATGGGGTGTTCTTTTCTGGGATTCATCGAACCTTGCGGTGCTGAGGTGCTAGTAGGCTTTAATTGTAGGATTATATTAATCTAATGTTGCATCATCTTCTGCTAATTATGTCACGGAATTAGGAGTAGAGCGATGTTTACCAACCTTCCTGCCATCTCTCTCTCTCTCTCTCTCTCTCTCTCTCTCTCCAATAAGTATGCGCTGCAATTTGGAAATAAGCAATCGACGGAACTGCATCAGGAAGGGCTGCCGTTTCGCCGCAATATTAGGCCAGGTGATCAAGCAAGGAATTTATCAGGAGAAGAATCGTACTGTTAGTATGGTTTATTTTTAAACGAGGAGTACAAATTATAGTTCCAACAGTCGCAAGTGGGATGTTGCCATGTTGGACGTACATATGCGCACGGCACCCCTTTTTGCCCCGCGCCGCGATTACAAGACTATTCAAACATATGATTAAGCAAGTTTGTGGTCCTTTTTTCTTCAAGAAAACCTACATATCGTTCTTGTTTGCAAATTGCAACGATGTCGTCATCGCTTTTGGTACAGGCCATTGAGATTTGACATGATCTATATTCCAGCAGGGCCTAGGAAAAACCAGCGTCAAAAAGAGTTATCAGACCATACGAACTTGCCAAGACATCAGCACTTCGCCTAGAGAAGGCGCTGATTCACTGAACTGTGAAATACCAAGGAATCCAGTCAAAAACTTGCAATCACTTTACTGTGAAGTACTGAAGCGATCGACGACTAGAGAAGGCAGTCGTGGCGGTAATGCACTTCGTTTTTGCCAACCATATGCAGCATGAGCATATGGTCTTCTCCTTTTTCAGTCCGTCCACTGCAAACACGAATTAGGCACGAGCGAATAACCAAACAACAGACTCTTGAGCACTCGACATTCGCTGCTTGCAAGTTGTATGCTTTAATGCATTTTCAATGTCACCTCTGCTTTCAAACGACAATAATGTGTTTGTTGTTAGTACTGATCAGTTCGAAGAAGATAATCGAATTGCATGAACGAAAGACGAATGATTGATCCTTCGATCTGTACGGAGATCTGCCGTGACCGTGAGTCTGTGAAGCACGAAAGGTACAAGCATGCTGAGCCTGAGAAGTGAATGTGCATTGCCGTTCGAGTCGGACCTGAAACATTTTTTCCTTCTTCAAGAGGTTGGACAGCGTTGGTCCATTTGGAAAGCTGACGCAAACCGGCCCATGCGAAACCGTCCAGCAAGAAACTGCAACGGCGTCAGGACCAGCCCGGCCCATGGAAAGAGCCCGATCTCACCGGCGAGGCTGCCGAGGAGCTGAGGCAGTGGCCCGTAGGTGCGGCGAGCCGGCGACCGGAGCGGCGGGGGCCCCCGCCCGGCAAACTGCAACGGCGTCAGGACCAGCCCGGCCCATGGAAAGAGCCCGATCTCACCGGCGAGGCTGCCGAGGAGCTGAGGCAGTGGCCCGTAGGTGCGGCGAGCCGGCGACCGGAGCGGCGGTGCCCTGCGCTGCGCGCCTGCGGCACGTCGCTCGCAGCTACTCCTCGCGCGGCCCCGCTGTTGACAGCCTCTGCCGATGAGCTCACCAGCGGCTGAGCCGCAACCCGCTGCTCCGCCACCCACCGCCTGCCCTCCGGTGGCAGGTATCTCGCTGCTTCCACTTGTTTTCCCTCTTTGTGGCGTGATTCTTGCAGGCTTTGTTTGTACTTACTTGTTAATGGTTTCATTCATGGCTAAGAGTAGTTCCGGTATTTGCTATCAGTCCAGGCACGGTCTTGGTTGGATATGTAGGTTTGATGTTCCTGTCTTCCTAATTCGGCATTTCTAGGGAAGTCATTTTACCTGTTTAATTGAGCCCTCTTAGGATATTGTAAAAGGAAACATATTTTCCCAATTTTTGAAGAACTTGCAGTGCAACTTGGTGGTTGCTCCGTCCAGCTGTAGACTACCAGAGTTTGTACATCACCAATTTTCACGCGAATTTACAGTTGATTTAGACTCTGAAACTGTTGTTTTTTCTTGTATAAACAATTTAGGGGATAGAAATGCAGTAGCTGTTGAAGCAGTTCGAAGCATTGGCTGTTTTCAAACGGTGTCCGAGGACTATACACCACGGCTGGGTCAAGAGTTTGCCTCCAACCACGAGGCATATGAGTTCTATCTGAATTATGCACAGAAATTAGGCTTCAGTGTACGAAAGGAATATGCCAATAAGAGCAGGAAAACTGGTGAGATAAGTTCCAGTAGGTTTGTTTGTTCAAGGGAAGGATTCAAAGCTGCAGACAAAAGAACCAATCATTCCAAGACTCCGCAGCCTAATGTAAGAACAGGATGTAAGGCCTGTTTGGTTCTTAGGCGTAACAATGATAATGCAAAGTATGAAGTCTATGCTTTTGAGCCGCAGCATAATCATCCTTTGTTGGTGCCATCATGTGCTAATCCTTTGCAAAGGAAGATAAGCAATATTCAATCATCAGAAGCTGATAACCCTAATAACGTGACAAATGCTGGTGAAGCCCATAGCAGAATTTCTCCTCTAGGGAACAGTGCTGCTACTTCCAAAGAATGGCAACGCCCACTGCAAACTATAAGGCAGCAGGAAATCAAGTATGGAGAGGCTGCTTCTCTGTTGAACTACCTCCAAGACCAATCTCGAGCTGATCCTTTATTTTATCATGCTGTACAGCTCGATGTTGAGGATAAAGTTGCAAACGTTTTCTGGGCAGATGCTAAGATGGTTGTCGACTTTGGTCAATATGGCGATGTTGTTTCTTTTGATATTGTATCCAGTGACAACATGAGCCTCCGACCTTTTGCTTCATTTATCGGGTTTAACAATTATGGGGAGACTATTTTACTAGGAATGGCACTTATGTATGATAGTACTTTAGAATCGTTCCAGTGGCTGTTTGACACATTCTTGAATGCAATGCCTGGACGAGCACCTAAGACTATATTTTCACGTCAAGATGAAACAATAGCAGAGGCCATCTCATCAGTCATGCCTGATACGTACCATGCTATATGCACATGGGACCTGAAGCAGACTGCAAAATTAAACCTAAAGCACCTTATTAGACGGGACTGTGACTTCATGAAGGAATTCAAGGCATGCATAAATGATTCTGAGGAGGAGATGGAGCTTTTCACTTCCTGGGAAGCTATGATGAGTAAGTATAGCCTTCATGGTGATGTGTGGTTGCAAAATGTATTTGAAGAAAAGGAAAAGTGGGCTAGACCATACATGAAGTGGGCATTTTCAGCTGGTATGAAGAACACACAATTGAATAAACGTTTGCATTCTGATGTTCAGGATTATTTGAGATCAGATGTAGATGTCACTCTGTTCTTGAGGCACCTTCAGAAAGTAGTCGATGACAGGAGGTATACAGAATTGGAGGTTGAATTTGGTACAAGGCTAAAGTTTCCAGACTTCAAGATTAGAGCACCCATTCTTAAACAAGCTTCTGAGGTCTATTCTGATATGATATTTCAGCTTTTCCAAGAAGAATATGAAGAGTTCCAGGCAGCTTACATCGTGAATCGTGATGAAAGTGGCCCCTTCGTATAACTTCGTATAATGGTATGAAGAACACACAATTGAATAAACGTTTGCATTCTGATGTTCAGGATTATTTGAGATCAGATGTAGATGTCACTCTGTTCTTGAGGCACCTTCAGAAAGTAGTCGATGACAGGAGGTATACAGAATTGGAGGTTGAATTTGGTACAAGGCTAAAGTTTCCAGACTTCAAGATTAGAGCACCCATTCTTAAACAAGCTTCTGAGGTCTATTCTGATATGATATTTCAGCTTTTCCAAGAAGAATATGAAGAGTTCCAGGCAGCTTACATCGTGAATCGTGATGAAAGTGGTCCCTGCCGTGAGTATATTGTTGTGATTCTTGAGAAAGAAAGGCAGTATAAAGTTTATGGAAATCCTTCTGATCATACTGTTTCATGCTCATGTAGGAAGTTTGAGACACTTGGTTTCTTGTGCAGCCATGCTTTGAAAATTCTAGATACCATGGATATAAAGTATCTGCCAGATAGGTATATGTTGAAGCGATGGAAGAAACACGCGAGGTGTTTGACTGCACCACAGGTTGTAGATCGTAAAGTTCAGGAAGATACGACATTGGAATTTTCAAGTCGCTACCAATACTTGAGTCCAATATATGCTAAACTTGTTGCTCGGGCATCAGAATGTGAGGAATCATACAGAGTTCTGGAACAGGGTTCAGTAGAGCTGGTAAAGAAAGTGGAAGAAATCTTGCAGAAACAAACCAGCATTGATGCATCAGAAGCGCAGTCTGATGTAGAGGACATCCAGGTATCCTCATCTGGTAATGCCACAGACAATGAATCAGAACAAGCATTGGACCATTTAAGCAATGCAAGAGTGAAGAGGCGAAAAAAGAAAGGCCGTAAAGGTAAAAATCATACAACAAGTGGCATAAAAAAGGGCTTGCAGAATAAGAAAACACTGCGGCCAGAACAACGTGCAGTGCAGTTTCCTATGTTGGATGCTCCTACTCAACCTGGAAATATTTTATTTCAGGTAATTTTAGCTTTATCCTTTACTTGTTGGCGAATCTGCATGGCACATCTACTATAGCTGAGCAGCATGCTAGCAATAGTATGTTTTTTCAAGAACATATGCTAGCAAATATGTCGAATTTTCTATTTTAAAATAGCTGAATTTTCTAGAAGAATGTTGTTCCCACAATAGTAGCCACCCCAGAATATTTAGTCAAATAAATATTTTCCTATTATAGTCATGTCATGGGACTTTGGATGAAAACCGCAACAGGTAACTATGTGATGTTAGTCCATGGGCGGCAATGGCCCTAGAGCACCAGGATGCAAGGCTCTGGGGATGCACACAGGAAAAGGGCACACAGGGGAGGGAAGGCTGCAGTAGAAGGGGGGAAGATATATCTTTGGAGGAGAATGTGGACTAACAGATAGTTTGTTCCTGCTTGCCAAAACCAAAACATTAGCTATTGTACTTAAGTTGTGTTCCTGATAGATGACTACTGATTTTTTTATTTGATTAATTAGAATTTCACAGATAGGACCTACCAAACCAAATCAACTCATTGATTTGCTTATCTTTTAAAATCTGCTGGTGGTGGCTCTCTTTTGTGCCTTATTAGCACATTTAGGGTGGCGCACGTTAACTTTGTTCCATAATATTTATATATGCCTTTGCTAATCTCTGTTCATTTCATATCATAGATTCGGTTATGTTAATTCTACCCTTTTTCCATATATAGGGGGGTGGGCTTTCAAATTTGTTCCCAGTAGAACAATTGAGTTTCAATCAAGTGCAGAGAGGCTTGAATCCTAGCTTCCCTTCCACATCAAGAGTACTTTCAGTTACCCTTCACTCTTTTGTTTCATAAAAGGATAATAGAAAATTACACTATGCAACTTTAGTAATGCAAATATTTCTCACGCAATCATTGTTTTCAGGAACTAGATTTTACCATGTATCATGCTCCGGAGCCATCAAGTAACGGCGAACATAATCAGCAGGTATGAGGTGTGTTGTTGCCTCTTTCTTTCCTTTCTTAATCTGAATCAATCTTGTGCACTGTCTCTTCTTTCCTGGCCAAACAGCAGTTAACAGGCGACAGTTTTGTTAGTTGATTTCGACGGTTAGGGTCTTTGTGTGCTGACCTCACTCAACCTGCTGCATTGGCTGGTTGTGAGGAGGAGTTATTAGTGATTTTGGCACATTTGGTATTTAACATCCATGTTTCTTTACTTGCCTGGTCTTGGACATCTTCTTGTTTGTGCAGTTGTGCCACTGTTTGTTGGTATCAAGTGTGAATCCTTTTCATTGTACAGATCAGTGTTAGAAGATGTGCCTAGCTGCAGTTCCATTACGACTGGTGCTTAACCAAGATAAAGAGGTTGCCTTAGGCTCTAGGTGGTATGGTGATGCCTGGATAATAGGCGGGTTAGAAGGTTTACTTTTAGACTGGTCGTGCTGATTTTTGTTTCCTGGCAGTCGACTTCGACTATTATGACATTCGGCAAACATGGGATTCTAGTGGATATGCCGTGTATTATATTCCAACATGCTAAACTTTCATTAATTGAACTCCATCAGAGTTTTGTGGCTGCTGCTGTCTTGCTTGTGATAATTACGTCTGCTGCACATTGCCATATTGGTGCTTGCAAACTGATTTTAGAAAGAAAACAGTTAGTGATATCACTGGTTTTCTGCTTCCTTGAATGTCCGCAAGCACACAACATCTAGGTTTATGTAGTTGAAATGTAAGATAAATCATCGTGATACCTGGAATGTACTTATGTGCTATGCCAACCTCTATGGGCAATCTTGATAAATGGAATCATGGTGCAAAATAATTTCCATGCATGCTTTCACCTATGGAGGTTTGCTGTAACTAGTAAGCATATCAATTTGAAACCAGGTTGGTACTTCGCTTTAGACTTCTATGTTAAGATAGCTCTGTATAATTTTATGAGACCTTTTGAGTGTGCTAAAGCTTCCTGGTGTTTCAATTTCGAAATATTATATTATACAAGCGTGTTTTTAAGAGTAATATGTGTATCCTGCTCTTGTGTTACAGGGCCGATGAGGTATCTGATCCAACAGCTCTTGGAGGAACGTCAAAGGATAAGTGCGTGTCACAGTGGTATAAATATCAGGTGTGGTTCTATCTCTTGTTCAGTTATCGAATAGTCAGTTCTGATTGATGATTGCAAAGAAATAAAAATGTGATTTGTCTATCTGTATTTCAGTCCTGATTGATGATAACAAGGAAGCAAAAACATGATGTTTGTTCATGTGAATGAATGCCATGTAAATTACTGGATAAATGCATGTTAGCACAGTTTCTGGAAAATTGAAGTGCTCCATTTCAGTTATCGTGTTTGTATAGGTGAGATAGGCTGCTCCCTGAGGCTGCATTCCTGACAATTTTGTCTCAAGCTGCTTCATCAAGGCATGGCAAATGAAAATTATGCTTCTTATGCTTTATTTCTGTTGAATTAGAGCTCTCTGTAGGACCGCTACAACAAACACTTCCCTTAAGTATCATCTTGATAGAGGCTTCTTATGATGCATGGCTAGTTGCTACACAGATTGATTCGTTCTACTTCCTGCGAGGTAGTTGTGCAACAACGGATTATCTTATATCTTGTTAGCAACCAGGCAGCAACTGTATTATACTGACTTCACCTGCAGCAGTATATATGGCATGTTATTGCTATGGAAGAATAATCTTATTAATCTCTGTTTCGTACCGTTGCGTAATTTATATTCAACAGCTACCTTGGATGTTCGATGCCTATGTTAAACTTTAGGGTAGGTTATCTACTTGGTAGCTTATCCAAGTACTCCGTAGTTCAAGAAGTGGTCCATGTCCTGGTGACTGTTGAATGTTGATTAAGTCATCCTTTTTTGAATTCTTGTTGTTCTTTTGACACTGTAACAAGAGCTTATGCATCTTATGTTATTCACAGAAATGTGTGGAGAGAATTGCAGATGATGAGACCAGGCAGAATTACTCTGCTGGTCAATAGACTACTGGCAATGTGTTGACAAGAATGTGAGTACTTCTTGTTGAGTTCAGTCATATGTGTCTTTTTTATCTGAGGAATCTTTTCAGCATTTTTCTTTTAGTTAATTAAGATCCTGGTAAAAGCTTACTTGATCATTACTATCATGCAGGTTGCCTCGATCAGTTTGAGCAAGCCATGCAGAACGCAAGATGCAAAGAACAGTCATGTGTTCCTGCAAGGGCTGTATCCGGGCATATGGCTGATTTCTGGAATCCCGATGGCTTCCGTACATCAGGAGGCTATGCATGCACAGAAGCTCCATGGACACAGTGATCACCAGTATGCAAGGCCCTGCATTCTCATTGCAACAAACTCTGATCCCTCTTGCAGCTGGATGGAGCAAGCGTGTAGATTCCTGTAGTAATGCAATTGTAGATAGACAACCTGTAGGACCATGCGGTGCAAGGTTTATGCCAGTTTAGTGTAGATTTGGCATCTGAACTTTGTTATGGATGGCGCAAGCTATTTGTACAAGGCGTTTTGTGTTAGTAGATTGCATGCTTGCAAAGTTGGAAGTTGGAACCATGATCAATCAGTACTAAGTTTGTTTTCTTGTACTGAAGACTTTATTTAGCATTAAGTGGACTTGAGTTTGCAATTATGAAGCAAGCACAGATGAGGTAATTGTGCACTTCAAACGGCTATGGGATCTGAGTCTATTGTGCTACTAGAAAGAGGTTTAATAATCATGCAGCCGTAGCTCCGATCAGTGTTCTTCACTCTCTCTGTTAGGACCGGGTCACATTATTTTGGCCACACAATTGTCCATGGTGGTGTAAAATATATAACAACTGCCCGAGGTATTGTTACGTTCGCCGTGTAAGGTTTGCTGAGAATTACGTAATGTATTCCAGGAGCCATTTTATGTTAGGACTTAAGCCGATGCTACTGTTAGGTTCTTTTGCTGAAATATTTGGAGCTCGTGGGCGTGCCGCGTCCCATGAAGCACCGCTACGCGTACCCGCGGCGCTTGGGATGAGCAGCGAACGGTTGACGTGATGGCTGCGACGCGACGGCGCTCCGGAGTGATGCCGTCTCGATTGAGCTTTGAGCGCGTGCCGTGCATTCCCTGCTTCGGCGACGGGATGGAAGAAAGCAATGGACTACACACCAAAACCGAATCTTCCTTCCCCTGTCCACTGTTCCTCAGTTCCTCTCGCTGTAGTTCTGCTCCTCTGACCTCCCTCCAAATTCGTCTCTGTCCCATTCCACGCTGTTGTTCTTCGGTCGTGCTCCACGTCGGAAACCTCGCCATCTGCCGGAACAAGACTTCGCAACGGTTGCATTTGCGTTCGCGCCATATGCAGCCGGTGACCAAGCTGCCACGCCCAGCCGCGTCCGCTTCAGGCCTTCGGTTGTTCTTCTTTGGCGCGCACCATGCCCAGCGGCCGGCAGTTCCGCACACGAAACAAAGGGAGGAGGAGCAAGGACTACGGTACGAGAAGGAGAACACCGCAGGGGACAGTAGCTAGGCGACGGTGGCGCTCCGACGAGCGACGGCAAGAAAAGCAGAGGAGGCGTTTAGGGACGGCGGCCGTCGTTCACAAACCAAATTCCGACCAATCTTGCTCCAGAGGATTTGAGGCGGCCGTGAGGCTGATAGGAGTTGGCGGAGGGACTCGTGGGACAGCCGGATTACCGGCGGGGGGAGGCAGGGCCGGCGTTCGTCGCGACCCCAGGGGGCGGTCGTTATTCCAAATAGCGACCGCCCCTGGGTTCCTAAACACCGTTCGATTGCATCTCAGCGGTCCAGATTGGTCGCCTCGCGGGAGTCGTCATCCTCGCCAGGTGGCCCCGGACGTGTTTGCGGAAATGCCGCAGCCACTCCGCTTCCGGCCGCCGGGGATGGCTGCCGGGGCCCCTGGACGCGCCGCCGGC
>LAPY01000014.1:358708-370773 GCA_000970635.1 Eragrostis tef
GCTCGGCGCTCGCCGGCGACATCCTGGAGCACCGGAGCGCGCACCTTACGATGGAGTTGAGCCCCAGCGCGCAGATGAGCGCGCACAGGAGCACGGCCAGGATCATCACCACGTTCGCGTCGAAGCTGCTCCCGCTCCCACCGCCGCTGCCGACGTCGGCCGCCGGAGGAGGCTCCTTGCCGGCCATCTCCTGGCTCGCCGCGGCATTCTCCCGGTACACGTGCAGCACAGGGGCGAGCAGCAGCGCCCTCCTGGAGTATACTACGTGCCCTTCTTGCATGTCTCTTCACTCGTGCTACGATTCCCTGGCTGATGCCAATTACTCTTTCTTCTCTCAGGTGAGTTCTGTTTATCAACTCTGCAAGAGCGTAGTAGTAGTAAGTTTCTGCGGTGTCAAACCTGGAACGGTATATATAGGCTGCTGCAACATTGCAAGTAACAATTAGCAGTCGAGTGGTGTAAAGTTGCATAATTTCTGCTTTGGCGTGAGTGTCACCGTCACAATCCGCAGCAGCCAATAGAAAGCTCAGAAGATTATCAAGCACTATATGAGGCTACTGTGTATTAACAGTGGCGGCTTTCTGGGTATCAGAGGGGGCACTAACTAGGCAGCACTCTAGCAGCACCAGATCTTGTCTGCCTGATCATCAACGTAAAAGCAGCGTAAAGAGGCAACCACACCACACATGCATAAGAAGAGGGATTAGAAAAAAAAAAAGGCACTGAATTATTTGTGTAGTTGCAGTCTTTTGCTGGCCATGTGGACGAGGCTGTATCTTTGACCTCTGCTGGATCAGTGGGTTCCTGGCCTAGTGGACTTGGGTCAAACTCTGATCCAGGAAGCAGAGTATATGGACGTCTTCAGCCTACAACTACAAGAGGGCATCTAATGTGGCGAGTTCTAACTTCTGAATTCTGATACTTATTTTTAGGCAACAATTGTATTGTGCTTTCATATAGAATGAATATGTCAATATATGTCATACAGTTTTGCCCCATTAATTCTATTGGGTTGACTAAATGAATTAGAGAAGATGACACATGAAATGAAATGCTATGATACTAGTACCTTCATGAATCAGCTAGAGTCTAGTGAAATAGTTATCAAAGAAAGTTAAATTTGACTAGCATGACAGTGAACGGTTTACACATGCCCCATCGTGTGAAAAATCATATCCTCAGAAACAATCGGGAGGTAGTAAAATACTGAGACAGGGATGATTACCACTTGCAAATCACGTTGCTTATGTTCATTGGCTAGTTCCGATATCCTCCACTTTCAACGAACCAGAAGCGACCGTCCAGTTATCAGAGCTGGCAACTCCTGAATCCTGACGCGGATTCAGAGTAGCGTCGTGACGGACTTGTAACAAAACACTGAGAATATAAGATTATTTATTGCCTTAAGATGGCATTAACCGAAATAGCACTTGCATTGCTAGAACATATATAGACCAGATGATAGGAAAAATCAATTCTCCGAGAATTATGAACTAGCCTAGTAGCGTTGCATGGTATTTTCTCATGCTCTATCGTGCTGCTTCAGAGATGTTTTTATGTTTGATCTCACGAAACGATCTATTTCATATGTGACTGTATCCACCACCCAAGAAGATAAAGAATGTTTGTCACGACCAAACTGTCTTCTTTGCCTATTCAGTGATGTTGTTGACATGTATGTGTAAATCTACGTGTAAGTCATGATCTTCCCAATATGTCCTTGAGCCCTTTCTCGTTCAGCTCTATCGACTTTTTGCGAGCTTGAGATATAGAGCATGTAGCCATGCAATGATCCAACCACATGAAGTTACATGGAAAGCTGAAAAAGGCAGGATTTGTTCAGAACACAGATACTGATGAACAGAGTCTGGATAACAGATAATGGAGAAGCGATAGCCAAAATTCGTGTGCAGAATGACAATATACCATGCATTTTGGGACTCTACTGCCTTACATCTGAGCAGGTTAACTTAAATCTGGATGAAAATTATACCTGGAGGAAAATGATAAGCAAAATTTAGCACAATCTGGAAGAAGAAAAAAGTGCATCAATGCACTGAAAGAGAAAAAGGGTGGAGCGCTGCTGTAGCAATGTCTGGAGTCTGGTATAAATATGAGCATTTCATTTTCTTTTGCAATCAGAACATGTTCATCTGCAGCTCCCTTATCCGTCAGTGCATTAATGATGGCTGTTTAAAGCTAGTGTCCTAGTAATTTTACGAGTGACTCAAATGGTGTAGTGATCTTCATTTTTCGCATCTCGATCGGCAGATTTTCCTCCCTTTTTCGAAAAGATTATGAGGATAGGATGTTAGGATAGGTATGAAGAGTGAGCACGACAATGGCCTCGTATTGGGAAGCTGTTTTATCCAGCCCAAATTTGAGCCTTACGACATGCTTCTGCCCATCTCCTATTTTTTGAATTCCAAAGCTTCTAACATATCTTCAGAAAGGCAAACAGATAAGCATGCTGAAGTAGAATCATCGGATGTAAGATGCAATTACATTCCCATCAATCTAATATTTTACATGTCTCAGTAAAAAATTATGCGTTGGTTTTGGCCATTTGATGTCACATGTGCACTTAATAAGAAGATTATCCTTCCAGTATTCTGGCATGGCTAACAATGAGTAGCAAAAGAAGAAACGGAAGCGCACTAAGCGGTTAAGCTGGCCCAGATGCTCAAAAACATGATCTGAAGGGTATGGAAACTAATGACGACTATAATGAAAATAAAGCATAAAAGCAACCAAAATAATGGATGGCATTAACCTTTTTCTTGATCTAGCATCATTTTGGCACTATACGAAACAGTGTCTCTTGGTGCCTTTCTCTTTTCTTAGACATTGTTAACACATCCAGAATATTTTATGCTTAAAATCTTAAAAATATCTGCAGTTTTGATGCATAAGTCCTTTTTGTTTTAACTCCAAACGTGCCAATCTTTCATATGAAATTGAACCTCTATCTGGAATAAACAAAAGGTTTGCAGCCTTATCCACCTACCGATACATATCCGGAAATCACTTGCTTTTGTTGAGCTTTCAAGATTGAGTCCAGGTAGTGATGAATATATAATTTAGTGCATCTGAGGTTCCATTCTCATCTGATAGAAAGTAGGATTGCCCTTTTTGCTAATAGTGGCGTGTGGGGATCCCGGGGGCGTGTTGAGTGAACTATGATCAAGACATGACTAGATGTTGCCATTAAGAGCCACATTTAGGCCTAAGGTTATTCCATGCACGTAAAAACATTGAATTACAGTGGAGTACTAGGATTCTATACTTTTACCTGAAGATCATGTTTTTGACTAGGGGCTAGCTCAGAATTTCACCAAGATACACAACGTGAAAAGGGGAAAACAGCATAACCATGTTTTTCTGTTTATGTCCTATCTCTGAGCCAATAAACGAAAATGGTAACATCTACTAAATGTTTCCGTGACTACTGTTAAATTCGTTCAAAGCAACTTGTTAGTTGTTATACATTTCTGAAACAAAAAGCAATAACTTGTGCTACTGTGGAAAGTTGCATGTCCAACTTAATTCACTTGGTGCAGCAAGATCTGAAGTCCTCATCAAAGTGAACCCTTTGGTGAATACTGTTCCAGTCACCCATGATCTGTAGATTTTAAAGCACAGCAAAAGCAGTGTGCTGTAAAATAGTCTGAATTATTCGAACACAGAACAGACACGAAAAGGTTGATGCAACTTCCACCCATCAATTTAATTGAAGGAATTATTCTCACGACAACAAATAAGCTACACTGCAGAACGCGTTCTCATATACAGAACGCTACGCACAGATACAGTACAACAAAACACAGAAGAATGACATACATGCGGATATCCCGTGTGAGCGGCTTAACTACTTGTGAAGGCCACAGAGGCAATTCTCCACACCTACATCTCTGGCAATGCAGGGTGGTCGACTTATTCCATCCTGGTACCAGGTTGCTCGCCTCTCCACTAATTCATTCAGGAAATAGTCCAGTTTATCAATGTTGACACTGGGCATCACCACAACGTGGGCTATATTCCCCTCACAAGCAAGCTGCCACCTTCGGACAAACTCTTCATCCTTCGGCCTTTCAAACACCACCGTGCTGCTGAGCTCGTTAAGCATAGCTCCAATGCCTGCTTCCTTGAGGCGATCTTTTAGGTAGTGTGCGTTCCTCAAGCACTTTTGGACTTCCTTCTGAAAGCCTCTGTATCCTTTCCTGTTGAGGGTGTACCAGAGGAAGATAGGAGCATGACCGTTCCTGCTTCCCATGATTGTCGCATCCCGTGACGCCAAGTATTCCACATTGCTAGAAAGGGCATTTATGTGCTCCAATCTAGTTATCTGGATACCACATGGCATGGGGCATCCAACAAACTTGTGTCCAGAGACGCTGACACTCCCAATAGGCTTTTTGAACGACACTTTAGGTGCCTACAGAAGATAAATACACATGTATCAGGAGAATGTGACATCAAGGTACATTTGCAACTGATACAGCTTAAGGGTTAATACTGGACAAGTGGGTAACATGGAAAATCCAAACAATCACCTTCTTAACAAAAGGTATCATCAATCCAAAAAGGGCTCCATCACAATGAATATAAAACCGATCTTTGAAGCCACTTTCCTCGAGGGTTTTGATAACCAAGTCTAGATCATCAACTGCTCCCTTCACGGTTGTTCCTGCACAGCAATTGTTTTTTTAGAAGAAGAACCCATGTGATAGCAATGCATTAGTCTGAAAGTGAAAACTCACCAATATTAACATTGATAATGGCAGGCTTGTCTCTGTTCTGTAATATCTTTCTCTGAAAATCAGCACAATCTATCTCCCCAGACATAAGGGTGTCAACTTTAACACACTCCATTCTGTACATCCTTGCTGCTTTGAATACTGAATAATGGGACTCACGAGAGGCATACAATATTCCGTCAGGAAACACTTCCCTCCTGTAAACAGTTTGTAAATAAGATTTAGTACAGAAGTGACATTTCATACAAAAAATAAAATGCAGTTGAAAAATCCAGCAAGTAACCAGGCTTTTCAAGTATTACCCAACAAGGATCCCATGCAGATTTCCTTCTGTGCCACAGTTAGTAATGTATCCCCAGTACTCATTCTTTTCTAACTCCCAGAGGCGAGCAAACCAATCGAGCACCCCCACCTCGAACTGCCTGGAATGGACACCATAGTTGCTCTCGATGAAGGGATCACCAAGGTTGTTGATGGAGAAGTGCTGAAGCTGAGCAAGTGCACCATAATCGAAGTCCAGATTGTATGGGTAACCTTCATGAGAACAAAAGATCACATAAGATTAAAGTATTATATTGACAGTCCGTTTTTAGTCATATTGTAAAGGTACATCCATATAACTGGGGTCAATTTGTCCCACTTGGTTACAGATTCGAGAATTACGATTTGGCCCCTTCACCACCTCCCACTTCCTCGGTCCTCCGGATCAAATTTGATGTTCGGACAGTTGACATATAGTTAAAAAATGAAATGCATGTGTTATCTTAATGACAACAAAATTCATCCAGTGTACACAATCTGCATCAACAAAATTTGCAACTTTTGACATCAACAAAATTTGCAGTATGCAGTTTTGGCCACAGATTTCTAAAGCCTGGTAGAGCGTTATGAAAGTACTTTTATACTGTATACAAATAGGTCTGTATATGCTTATACTTGACAATCGTAGAGGTATTAATAGCCTAAGTAAAGTTTAATGGATGCATCTTCTTTTTCTTTCTTTCTTTCTTTTTTTTTTAAAAAAGTTCTGAATGCATGAAGACCCCAAGATGACACTATTGCGAGTTTGGAGGAAGAATGGCCCAGATAACATCATAATTTGGCATTTTCATGGAGGGAGGGAAGAAGGATTTGGCATAGGAAAAAACATTCTTAGATAAAAAGTATATATTTAAGTTTTTATGGGCCATAAGATTTAGTGCTTTGTGAGACCAAATATGAAGTCACAAACGGCGAACATTCTAGAATTTTCCTTACAGATCAGTGTTGCACCTCATGTACAGTTCCATTTGATGTTTAGGATGAAACTTTAAAATCGTGAAACATATGCAACCTCACTAAAATTTCCGTCTTTTTTTTTACAACAACAGTGCTTTTTAAGTGCTCCTCAACAAATAAAATTGTCGATGCTTTTGTATCATCATCCAGTTAAACATGGATCTATACTATGCCAGTACCATTAACTTCCTTTTAAAAATAAATGCTGGAACCTTTGATTAAAAGAAGCTGGCGGTCTTTCCTTAGTTACAGCAGAACATAAGTAAAGTAGATGAGATGGAAATTCATGATAATTCAGTATGCTCTGTAAGATCTATTGATCTGTTATGTAAATTGGCAGAAGAGCAGACGATGCATATGTACTGAGGTGATAAGAAGAGGATAGAAATATGCTTAATTTCCTCAGAAAAGAAAAACACCTAAAGTAGCCTGTAAAATCAAATGAGAAATTGGCCATGGCAACTTATCTGCGCGAATTGCTACTAGTTTGAACATGCTCCTACATTGGACGTTGTACAAATATAGTGATCTGGACTGTAAAATACGTTCTAAATTCGCTCTAAAATTACATAGGTGCACTACAAAAATGCTCAATTGCCGCACGATTGACGCACCCTGGCTTCACTCCAGGCATTTCCCAAGAATACAGGACCAAAGGATGCACCTCTGACTCGATTGAATAATAAAGGTAGCAGAACGCAAGAATGTGGCAGCCCGCGGTCGATCCGCCCCCAAACCGTCCGGGTCACGAGATTATCAACCACCTGGGACCAGATCGAGGCGGAAGAGAGCGAGGGAGGAGGAAATCGAAGGAGCGGGTAACGTACCGAGATGGTGCTTGGTGCGCTCGACGAGGGAGCGGCGGTAGAGCGCGAGGACGCTGGCCATGGTGGCCTCCCGCTCGCCTGTCTCCTCGTCGTCCGCGTCCGGCTCCTTGACAGCGAAGCAGGAAGTGTGCACGTTCCTCCCCATCACGATCTCCCTCTTCCCCGCCGCCGCTGCCTCCTCCGCGGCCGCGACAGCCGCCACCACGGCCTCCGGCGGGTCCAGCTCCATCGGGAGCTGCTCCGCCGCCGCCTCCGCCTCGACCGGACGCGGCGCCTTCCCGTTCCCGTTCACGGCGACGGCGCCGTTGCCCAGATCGGCGAGTCGTTGTTACCGCGAGCAAATTTGGCAAGGCAAGTGCGCAGATTTGGGGGGGAAACGGCGGGGGAGGAACAGAGCAGGAGAGAGGGGGGTTACGAGGGCTTTGCGGCATATTTATACGAGGACCGCGAGAAACTCACCACCATTCGTGTCCGGCTCCGACGCGCGGCGCGGCTCGTCTCGCGTCGCCTTCTCGCGGGTGCAGGTCGGACGCGGGGGAGGGGCGCCGCGGAAGAGATATTTTCCTCGGTTACTCTGAACGGTGGGACCAGAGGAACCTGGGTATCACTTGTCAGTGTAATGGAGATGACATTTACGTCGGTGAACATGACAGGACCGACGTGGATGTCTTTTTTTCATGGAGCCTACACATGTGCTCGCGTACAAACATCCACGTAATACAACACTTTTTTTTCGACATCGACACACGACACACGGAATAATGTGACAACTTGACTTGTGGGTACACGACTTGTTCTCCATATTCACCTTAGAAATTAGGTGTGCCTATATAGCAGTTCTATCCGTACATGTAAGCAATATACGGATGGCTTGGTTTTGAAGTTCACAATCATGAAATTAACTCGTACTAACCCGCAAAAAATATGACGAAACTTGTATCCAGATAGCAATGTACCTGTAGTGACTTGTCAGGATGAAATCTATTAGTCTTGTTTTTATTTATTATGGAGTATATGTCTCCTTTTATTTATAGGAGTAGGATGAGCAGTACTTACACATATTTAGAGCCTTGGAAGCATACATGTCTCTGTTGATGTAAAAAGAAATAATTCGTACACATACTTAGAGTTAGAGCTACCTTAAGTGGTAAGCAGGCCTGGTTCTTACTGGCTGAAACAGTACATAAATATATTTTCTGGAGGCTATACCGTGATCAAGCTAGGCCAGATGTTTATTATTCTCCTATTGGAGGCTGGCCGATCTGGGATGGATTTTGTTTTGCTGACCTTGGAATTCAGTTCCGTTGACAAAGAGCCACAGCACAATGAACCAAGTTGTTTTATTTAATTTCCTCACTGATCCATCTTGTATCTCAAAAGTACAACGCTTTTTCTTTTGTGTGAGGAAGTACAATGTTGATGGAGCAGCAAGGGAAGGGATTTTCCAGCTGATTGCTCATTAGCATCCCGTGTCCTCATAACTGCAATGTTTTGTGTTATTTTACCTGCGAGGAACTGCGATCATTAGTGTAGATGGTCTTAGAATTAAACTTGCAACAAGACAAATTCTGACTCAAGGTTCGTTATCGCTATGTGCATATATATTATCTCCGTCACCTGGTACAAAATAAGATGACGTTGCTTATATATGTATTTCATCTGTTTCACATAATTCTCGTTATCCTATGCCTATGCGTCAAGACAAATTTTCTTAAGTGTAGATTGGTCTAGAAGTTAGAAATAAACTTGCAACTAGACAAATTCTCACAAGGTTCATATATTCTCTCCCTCACCTTGTACCCAAAAAAAAATGAGGTTGCTTTAATACGTACTCCATTTGTTTCAAATAATTTTCCTTATCGCGAGCGTCTAGACAAATGAGCGACAATGACAATTATTTTAAAAAATGTACTAGATAATACCAGTACTATCGGCTGATAACGTCATTGCTGTCTCTATTCCTAAAGATTACGTCTGATTATTTCTCTGAGCACTAGGTGGTGACACCTGCTGGCTTCATATTTTTAAAATCGACAGAGAGATGGATGACTGGATACCACGTGAGGTGATCGATCTTGCGAGATCGTGCCCAGCTCGCAACCAACAGTAAACTAAACTACGTTTACACTAAGTAGTGAGCAATTAGATCTTCTCAACAAATCATGGTCTGCTGCTCACGGTGCAAACGATCAGGCAATCGCGCCGCCGCGAAGTATTTTCTCGTGGCTGAATTTCTCGCGCGTGGTTTCTCGAATCTTAGCCTAGGCCTGACAAATGGGCCTGGCGGGGCCGGGCGGGCCCAAAAAGGTGAAATATCGAGATTCCGAAACCGGCCTGTGACGGAGGCAACCACACACGTTGCCAGCACGGGAATCTCGCTGGGCCCCGCCGGAGTCACGTCCATCGGTCCCGTCATTCGATGCCAACTACCACCGCCCACGTGGCGAAGGGTGGGTGGAATTTTGGCGCCAAGCAAACAGTAAGCTGTGTAGGCATGGGTCTCCTAAACGTGGCTCTTGGCTCGCGCCAACGGCTAGCTTCAACAACCTCGCTTTCAGTTAGCATCAAATCGAAGACAATCACCGCATTTGTACTGTTGTTTTTGCAGGTAATATGCAAATACTCTCAGCTGGAGCTGCTTACGCTTCGTGTTCGTGCAGAAACCTTGTAGGAGTAG
Organism: Eragrostis tef; assembly: GCA_000970635.1. Taxonomy (NCBI): domain Eukaryota; kingdom Viridiplantae; phylum Streptophyta; class Magnoliopsida; order Poales; family Poaceae; genus Eragrostis; species Eragrostis tef. Next base: position 368,248 of record LAPY01000014.1, read on the forward strand.
TGTTGCTTGGGACGCGGCAACAAGAAGCAAAAGCACGCGTGATTTTGCCTTTCGGGATCTGGTGAGTGCACGCGCGCGGCGCGCCGGGGCGATGAGGTGATCGAGTGGGCAGATTCCTCCCGAAACCAAGAGCGGTCGGTGTCTTCAGCTTGGGGGCGGCACCGATGTAGGAGGAGTACCATATAACACGACGGCGAAAGGTTTGTCAGTGTACCGCGTTGTTGGAATGCCATTTTCCTATGCTATGCAATGCATTTTGTGGGCGGTCTATTTCAGTGTAGCGGAAGCCGTTCGGAATGGCGCTGCGTCGAACAGCTAGGAGTAGTCGTTCCTAGCAGAAATTGGCAGATTTGAAGGCCCAGGTCGGGCACGGCCTTTTTGGCGCCAAGCAAACGGTAGCTTCATATACAAGCCCATCTGGTCCACTAGGACATGGACCTGTCATGTACGAGCCGTGGGCTGAATGAATATCGTCACTAGAACTTGCTAGCCCATCCATCTCAAATGGACCTTCTTTTTTCTTGACTTGAAATGGACCATTTTCAGTAAACGGGCCCTCCATTTCCGTCGACAGCCAAACTTCACAATTGTTTCTCCATCGGCACTGCGGCCGACGATCGAACAGCAGTAGTCGATCATCGCCAGCTCGAGGAAGTAGCCTTCTCCGCTCAACCCTCGCGGTGTGCGACTGTGCGTTAATAACCCAGCCGGCTGCCGGCGAAATGCTCAGGCCAAATCATCTATCGGCAGCACGGGTCGTCTGCGTGTATAGCGGGAAGGCTGTTAAATCGCTGCTGTTTAGAATATTTAAATGCATGTGTATCAAATCGTGAGCAGGTGATTGGTTGCGATTCCACCTTTTTCACGGACATAGCGTCTCAGCCGGCTTCCAGCGAGCAATTCACGAAACGTTCGCTCCCTTGACTCTCCTATTTTCTCCCGACTCCACCTAAGATTTCGGTGACGTGAAACAAACTTTCGCTAGCTGACTAGGATCCATAATACTTGCTCTTACGGTGTCACATGCTGATCCGTGTCACCATCGGCGCATCGCACACGCAGTGGCGAGCACACTGGCCTCCATGTCGGAACATCCGCGGGACCATACCGTGACATGGACTACACGGCGGAAGGATCCAACTAGGCCATATTGTTGCCGCAACACTTGCACCTCCTTTTCCGTTCCACAGCCTTTATTATCATCCACTTTAATTTCCAGCTAATTCTGCAGCAAGCGGCGCTCTGCTCCCGCCCGCCCAGGTCAACTGATCTGCATTAACCCCGACCGATGAACGTTCGATTCGGCCATGATGTCCCATCCGCTCCATCGATTGTACGTTGCCGTTGGATGCTGCTGCTGCTCGTATAGACGGCCGAGCTGAGATGAACCCAACTCGACTCGTTAGCAGGTGCGAGAAAAGTGACAGCACGATCGCGATCAGTCGAGTTGAACGAGCGGGAGGCCGCGTCAACGTATACACTGTCGTTAGTGGTAAGTTAGCTATCGTGACAGTATTGACAATCTAGGCGCGCTGCCTAACTCGAGTTTCCTTTGTCTGTTTGCTTGCAGTAAGCTAATGTGCTCCTTGTTTTCATCCGCGGAATTTTGTTGCGGTGCGATTAGTTCAACGGTTTCTAGAAACACGCTTTGACCCCTCCATTCATCTTTGCTACTCCTACTACCCTGAGGTATCCGGAAAACATGGTGGCCAAATTTGCTCAGCCGCCATTACGTCGATGGACGCACATGCACGTACTCGATGTTCACGGCTCGATGCACGCCAAATTTGCTACTCCTACTACCTGAAGTTCACGGCTCGATGCGCTGAACGAAAACGAAAAGGATAACGAAAACAAGTGGGTCATACTAACTGATTGATGAGTGCCCTCATTTCCCTAGGTGCCAACCAGGAGTGTGTTCAGCTGCAGCTGCAGAAAAATTACTGCGAACGCTGTAGCGACTGCAGAAATACTGTAGCGGTTGTAGAGAAATAACTGTAACACTGTAGCCGCTGTAAAGCAGCGAGACGAACAGGGTACATATTTGCAAAATGGATTTCATACAAACTTAGTGAAGAATATAGAGTAAGTAGTGGTATATGCTACTGGAAACAAATCAATTTTACAACTGTTTTAAAAAAATCAATTTCGCAACAAGATTAATTATCTTCGTGTCTCTAGTATATGAGCATTTACATCAACTAGCCCATCATCCCGTGCGCCTGCACGGTCTAGTACAAATTTGTTAAAAGATCATTGTGTGTTCAAGTTTGGATAGGAGTATATTTCTTGCAATAATATCTTTCATGGAAAATAATAATATTATTTTATATAATATTGTAAACATGTTCCTAAACAAAACTTGCCCCTTCGACTGGTACTGAAAGGGCTATAAACAACATACTACACAGTGAAGATATTTTTGTTACAATCTTTCAAATATTTTTATTCATATTTATATGGATTTGTTTTCATAGTAAAACTACAAAGTATGGAACGGACAAATGAGTTGCTGAATTTATGTAT
>LAPY01000014.1:379665-392775 GCA_000970635.1 Eragrostis tef
AGCTACGCAACAAAGTTTACAGCTCGGGGTGAAGCCGTCCGCCGCGACGCGTGGCGACGAAGCTTCCAACTTCCAAGAAGACGATCGATCGATCCAGGACAGGGGAGCGTGGCGAAGGTTCTAGACGACGTACGGGCGACGGGGACTTCGTCGTCCGCGAGAGGTGCGCGCGTCGTCGTTTGCAGCTTCTCTCGATCGGTCGGCTTCGCTCTGGCCCACGCTGGGGTCGGGTGGCGCTACGGCTCTGTGGTGCTCGGCGTTCTGCTCCGGATTTTTTTTTTTCTCGAAAGATCCAGAAACTAAGTGTTCCGGCTTGTATTAATATAAAAAGAATGTGCATTATATTGAGTGAAACGAGGTCAAACCATACAAAAGAAAATCAAAAAAGATCTGACTACGAACTTTCAAAGGGACCAGTCGATAAAAGGAGACACGGACCGCAAGAAAGTTTTAACAACATTATGTCCATCCGTGGAAACTATGGCAGAACCAGGTGTTGACACAGTCACTCTTGACAACGAGAGTGGACAACAAAAACATGGCGAGAAGAATCCAAGACAACGCCTCCAACGAGGTGACGACGTCCAAAGACGCCGCCGGTGCCCACGCCCAATCCAACTGGATCTTGGGTTTACACCCAGAGAAAACCTCATGACTAGAATGTACAGGGCCCTTCGACAACGCCTCCAACGAGGGAAACGGCACCCAAAGGTGTCGTCGTTGCCAGGACCGGCGAACACCGAGCAGACTTACGCCCAACGCCCTGCACCTCTGGTCATTCATGTTGACTTTTCCCACCACGCCGCAACAGTGCCAAGGACAACACCTCGCTGCCACACCATCAGCAACTTCCACTCCAACCGCTCGTTGCCGGTGTTAACAACAACAACACAACAACACCACCGAACCAGCATCTCTGGTGATCACAACCTCACCGCAATACCACCAGCACCACAGCCGTGCACCAGCCGTGCACCACCGCACCATGCCGGCACCACCACCGCGCACCGCCGTACCACCTCGGCACCACCACGGCGCATCGCCGCACCACCACAGCAACTCAACCACACACAACCGCACCACGACGACATCACCACCACACCACCAGCACCACAATTGCGCACCTCCACACCTCACCCTCAAAGGCCTGCCCCTGATGGACTGCATCTCACACCCAAAGGACCACCGCCGTCCTCCATCCACCTCGCAGTGCGCACGACCACGGCTCTGCCGTCGCACCGCCTCCATGCGCGCCGTCGTCGCGCGTCACAGCGCCGCCACCGTGCGCTCCTGCCATCGCACGCCGCGGCGCCGTCTTGCCCACGGCCACCTCACACACCGCATGCACGACGCAGCCGTCCGTGGCCACCATCGTGCTCGCCGCCGCGAGCAACAACCTCTCCTCTCAGCCAGCGCGCCACCCCGCACCCCGCCGCCGAACCACACCGGATCTGGCCATGAAGACTCCTGATCCGGCTCTCCGACACCACTCTGACGCCGGATCCGGCCGCGAGGGGCCCAGATCTGGACGCAACGACCTCAAGGCCCCCATGCCACCGGGACTCCCGTGAGCTCGCGACGGCGGAGCTCCTTGGAAGAGAAAAACGCCTCGCCGCCGCCGTCCTTGCGCCCGCACGCGTGGGCGGCGCGGCAGTCTGGCGGCGGCGTGGCTGTGGAGGGGAGGGCGAAGGTGGCGGCGGGTGGAGCTAGGGTTTCGAGAGGGACGACGCGGGGGCGAGAGAAAAAGTGGTGTATGGGGTTACTGAGCTTAAGGCGGGCCTCCGGAAATTATCTCCTCCTTCTCTCGCCGCTTTGCTCTCTTGGGTTTTTGTTTGCTCGGAACTCGTCGGATTTGGGCTTTTCTCCTAGCTAGCTGGCTACGTTCACATAAGAAGAGAAGTCAATTGTATTGCACTTTGTAGTTTCTGCAAAACATAAGAAGCAGGGTGACCGGTTTTTTTCCGTCTGCGTGTATGGTCAGTCCAGTCCCGTTCCGCCATCCACATGATCTTTCTGGCCAGCAAAAGCGTCTTCCTCGCCGCTCCGATCCGTCGCCAAACTTGGCCCGGCCGACGGCGCACGCTGGTGTTAAGCTGTCCGCTGCGACGCGTAAGTACAGCTGCTAATGTTCACACAACGCGCAAGCATGTCTTCGTTCCGACAAGACGATCGATGCGTAGCGCGTGATCTCGCCGCCCCTGGCCGGTCCGGAACGAAGGCTACACGAATGACGGGGACGCCGTCCATGGCCACGACAGGCCCACGCTCCTTGGGCGGGAGCGCGTGTACGTGCCTGCGCTGCGGTTCCGTGGTGCTCGGCGCTCTCTGATCATACAAATATCCCTCCTCGATCGCCTTCTTCACTTTGGATTCTACCGTTCTAGCACTGATCATCAGCTACCTAAATTCTGTACACCATAAGAAATTCAACGAGTTTGTTTTGCCCCCGTAAAGATAAAACATGCCTAGGCGCAATATGTTTTTGCACCTCACATCGTTTCATGTTCCAATTAATCGTTTGTTCTCGTATCTCCTCCTTGGTTCCTTCCTCAACCTCAATGTCCATGCGTGGTTCGTGTGAGTGTGATGGTCTCCACCGTTAGGTACGCAACCTCCATCGTCCATGTGATCTATGTGGCCAGCGTAACCTTCTAAATCAATAAGCAGTGTCCATCCGCATCTGTATTCTAAAGATTCCAGTCAAACCTAAGTACCCTACAGAACAGGGCACGTAACAGACGCTACCAACAATACCACTGTGGGCGTCTTAGTTAAGCTAGCTGCAACTTGCACAGATCGATGCTCCCGGCTCCCCGCGCGCGTTCACGTTACATGTTCAACAGCCATATACGCATGCGTCGCTTGATCCTTTCCTGGTAAACTTTTGTTCTAAGGCAACATTTTGTAAGATGAATTTTTACAAAGAAAAAAGGGTTTCTTCTTACTGTCAGTTGTTACACATAAGAGGAGCGTATGTAATTATTATACGCATAGGAATGTACACACCGACATATACTCCTACACGTTTGTTCATCACTACATTCGTGGTATTAGTATTGCAGTTAGCTTAACTTCTTAATTTTTTTTGCCAAATGCGCTTTACCTTTTTTCGAAGTGATTGATTACATGTTGGAAAGGAAAACAACGAGCAGCGAGGGCTATCGCTATCGTCGCCACGCTACAAAGCCATGCTGCATGCATGGATCGATGATGTCTCGATCGCTTAACAGGCAATTAGGTAGTGGTGTACAGTGTACTTTCTGATCACATGTTCTCCGATAGGAATACAGGACTAGGGACACAACCGATTACAAACGCCATTATCACGTTACATTTAATACCACTCTTCGTCGGTCATGATCATTTCGTTTTTGACTTTGACCTACGCTGTACCATACGTAGCTACTAGTTTCCTTTGAAGAAGCTAAGAAAAGAAGTGGATCGCGTGAGATCGATGTATGATCGATCGACGACTATGTGAGTGAGCTTTATTTGGTCGGGGAGCTCCATCCTGCGTTCCGGTTGGTCCAACCAAATCTCCACTTCTATTATCCGGTTCCAAATCACGCAAACCACCCGGTTCAGCTTTATAAATTCAGTCAAGTCGTCCACTTTGACCTCGAATCTCAACGCAGCCAACCGAATAATCCCAACCACGGCACATTATCATTTGTGTCAAAGGAAGTGGTAATAAGTTGATATACCCTACAAAAAAAAGTTGATATATATACTCCAATCCAAGCAGACAGCAATAAGCAGCCGGACAATTGACTGGCACCTGGAAGATCAATATACTGGAGCGAATTTTTGTGATCATCCCTCTCGGCACGCTTCTCGAGAACAACACGGTTATCTTCAACTTCAACACACACACAAACACACACACACACACAAAAAAAAAAAAAGCAACAAGGAAAAAACCTGTGTATCCACAGTGATGCAGTTGAAGTTACTACTAGTAGATAGAGAAATGGAAACGGAGGTTTTTAATTGCACGTCTGAAAGAGAAGTGAAGGAAAGCAAAGCAAAGCGTTCGCGGACGAGGTGAGCCGCTGCGTGCGTGTGGTGTCCGAGGAAGGAAACGTGATGCTGGCCCGGCCGGCCTCCGCGTTGGTTGGGTGGAGCGGGACGCCCGGGTGGGCAGCACCGGCCCCGGCGGCGTGTGGCCGGAGACGGGTCAAACGCTCAAATTAAGCAAGGTCGAGTCGGAGCTCCATGCATGGTGGTAGGAGCACCTGAAAGCGATCTGGTTATCTGTCACGCGCCACCTCGGCGGGCCGGAGAGACAGGCGGACTGGGGAAGCTACGTACCTACCTACCTGAAGTTGATCCGTCCAATTACAAGCTACAAGATCTCGAGAGCCGGACGAATTTCTTATACTGCTCCTTTTCTACTTCTCTTTGATCACGCTCTCGTGTCTCACTCATCGTTGTTACTGACGTGATACCAAAGCCTCTTTCAGAAGGATTCCAGAACCAACAACCAGCACTTCCGGTATTTTCCAGCAGGGAACATGGATCAGCAGTTTCCCACTCTGGTCCAAAAGGTCCGGCCTTCACCGTTGAAATCCGTTGCCGCGCCAGTGTAGTACTCGAGCGTGCCTCACGCAAGCACGCCCGCCGCAAACTCCTACAATAAAATTGACCAAAGAGTAGCGGGCGAAACTGACAAAGCTAGCCTCAGTGCAGTGCAGGAAGGCCTCAAAACAGAGGTCAGTTTTTCACACCGCTTTGTCGGCACGGCGCAAATCACTTCTTCTCTAGAAGACTAAGATATGACTGCCTGCCTTCGCAAGTCGTGCGGTCCGGTGACGAAATTTGTACAGGCACGGACGACCCGGGAGGGTAACAAGTGGAGTAACAGATGATCTTTCAACCGCACGGACGTTGCTGTCGCTGCCTGCAACTTTTGAACTCGCCGGAGAAAAAGAGGGGCTTGAATTAACAGATGAAAACCCCTGTCCAACTCACAAAGTTTTCGGCTCTGTTAAGCTTGGGTTACAGCCCTTCGCAAAAAAAAAAAAAGCTTGAGTTACAGCGAGAGGAAATAATTAAGAAGAAACGCTGCTGGCTGAGATGACCTCGTGAGTCGTGACCTAGTAAATGGGCCGCTGGGGCGACACACCGAGGCTTAGGGACTTTGGATCCATTATACAGTTTGTTGGATCCATTATGCATGCTGGGCCTGCACGGATCCATTATGTATGCTGGGCCTGCACGGACCATAAGCTGTCATAACTTTTCCTATCAAGGTTCAAAAAAACTTTTCCTATCAGTCTGCAAAACTTTCCCTGTCGACTAAACTGATCTACTGATTCTCAAAAAAAAAAAAAAAAAGCTAAACTGATCTACTGTATGTACTCCATGCAGATCAGTAATCGTAGTAGCTGTACCTATAGATTGGGCTCAGAAGAACTATCGCATCAAGCAGAGACGAACCCATCAGGCCATCAAAACCTACTAAGATGCCACCTTTTCCTCTCATCAGGAAGGTAACACCGTGTGAGGAACGAATGATCGTTCATCTTTGAACGATTTGTTGTTTAAGTTCTGTTGAATATTTCAGTTTCTCTTTTGGAAATAATCTAGCAGTTTAAACTGGTTTCCAAATGCTTAGGTACTTGAATTAGTAATTTCCAGAAAAGAGAAAACAGACAAACATGTTTTCAGGTCCTGCATGCCATTTGTAAACTGTCTCCATCTCCAAAAGTTCTAACTGGGGAAGCGATCTAGGTGTTTGCCCTTATCAGTGCAAATGGCATAATCCAAGAAGATTGCCAAACCAAGTAAAGTGTAGTATAGATTGCATTGTCTAACTGTGTGCATCCATATGAAACTAATTCTGCTCAAAATATATTCATCTCTGACTTGTATTATAGAGGAAGTGACTGCATCTGAGTTGTGTAATTACTACTGAACCACATTGCTTACAGAAGCATGGTGGAGCACCACTGTAGATAGCCGTTGCAGAACTGAAACTGATCGATGAAGTAGGTATTGGAATGTTGCTGTAGTGTCAAGAACTAAGTTCAGTAACTTACTGACTTCTCACTTACTCTGAATGACCAGAGAGAGCTCAGAAATGAACAGAACCCTGGACGAAAATGCAGGTTGAAAGCCGCATCTGAGATCGCCATTTCAAGTTGAATTAGAAATTCTAATGAAGGATACAAATACGAGTTCTTGGCTTATCAACGCAGATCCGTGGAGGGAGAAACCGGAATCGGGACCTTACCTTATCAACGCAGATGCAGAGCTTGGCTTGCTTGCTCTCTTTAGTCTTTATTACCAGTCCGCTTTGATGGATCGATGTCTTGCTGTTACCGGTTTCGCAATAACATTCGAACTTTTTCCTTGTGCTTGGAAGATGAATTGCTCGTTCTGCTTGTATAGATGCCATCGTGCCTTTTCCAGCCGCCACCGCGCGCCGCTAGCTTCGTCAGCCACGGAAGCCGCGTCGCCACAGACGGAGAGGCCACCTGCAATATCGACTTGTCGATCCCCATTCCATATTGCGGTTCATTCGGACCCAGGCGTGCACGGGAGGGAAGCGGCGGCGGGTCGCCGTGAGGAGGGGAAAAACCGAGCGGTCATCTGAACTTGGGGCCTTTCAGCAAAAATACGGGGGGTATTTTGCATAATTGCGATTCGTAATTTACAGAAACCTCCCCACTTTGGATCGCGATTAATGATCGCGATCCAAACGAGGGGTCCGTGTGCATAAGTGCGATGAGTAATTTGCAGATAACCCCTCCATTTGGATCGCGATTAATAGTCGCGATCCAAACTAGGGGGTAATATGCATAATATCAATAATCATATTGCAAAAAGACCCCTCAAACTGGGTCGCGACTATTAATCGCGATCCAAAAAGGGGGTAAAATGTAAATATTCAGTCCGGCGAATCAGCATCCGACGAGATCCTGCCGCCGCCTCCCCGTCCCCAAATCTGATTTCCCACCCGACGGAGTCGCTTCAGGTACCTTCGGCCCCACGAGCGGCGGCTCCACGGCGGACAAGAATGAAGGATCCGAGGAAGAGCGCAGCAACCATGGGCGGCGAGAGAAATCTTCGGGACGACCTGCTCGCTTCCATGCTCAGCTTCATCTCGGCGCCGCTCGGATCTGCTGCGGCGTCGGTCTGCATCGCTACGAGTTGCATTGCGCTGGCGCATCGTGCGCGCGCGCGAGGCCTCTCTCACCACCGATTCCGACAAATGAGGAGTGGAGGGCAACATGTCGCAGCTGACGAGTACGAGCTAGAAACGGAGATGCTGCACGGGCTGTCATGAACAGGTTGCGCGCCATTGCCCCGAACTCGAGCCAGCTTAAGCTTTGAATTCCAGCAAGCACGACGGAGCTGGTTGTACAGTCACGGTATCTGCTTCGTCAAGATGCTGTTCTGTTCCTCGTTTCAATGTAGTTGAATCCATGTCTACTTCTCAGTAACCTGCAAATCAAAATCTTCTCCCAGACAATATATATCTTCTGAGAGCGAATTGATTGGAGCCGGTAATCTATATGCATTGCAAGTCCAACAAAAATACTTTAAGCATATGCCACCAGATAAACACACCGCTCAGTTTTGTTTTGTTTTTTTGAAAGAACAGGACCACTCGGGTTAATAAGGCAGAGCAATTTGTTAGCGCCAGTCATCACTACTTAAGCCGAGACAAACCCATCACCACCCATAGTGATTCTCTGTAGGTTGGACCTTCCTCACCATTCTCTCAGTGCCCACTATCTCCCAGAGCTGTCAGCTGAGCTCTCAATCTCAAAGCAATACAGCTACATACTGCTCCTAATCTAGTAGTAGTAGTATTAAGTGCTCCGTTGCCGCGCAATGAAAACGACCCCAACAAATATAATAGCCATCGCCTACACCTCCCTCCAAATCACAAGCTGCTGTATACACACTGATTAACATTCCTAAGCTAGCAGCAACAGACTGATTAACATGTTTGTTAACAAAGTGTCACGTCCTAGCCAACCTCGAGTTAATCTAGGCTGAAGAGATACAAAGCTAGAACCAAGCCGATCCTTTTATCCGGTGCCCATTGTTCTTGCAAGGAGGAAGGACGACGTTCATGCGTAATTGCTATGCATAATATCAATAATCATATTGCAAAAAGACCCCTCAAACTGGGTCGCGACTATTAATCGCGATCCAAAAAGGGGGTAAAATGTAAATATTCAGTCCGGCGAATCAGCATCCGACGAGATCCTGCCGCCGCCTCCCCGTCCCCAAATCTGATTTCCCACCCGACGGAGTCGCTTCAGGTACCTTCGGCCCCACGAGCGGCGGCTCCACGGCGGACAAGAATGAAGGATCCGAGGAAGAGCGCAGCAACCATGGGCGGCGAGAGAAATCTTCGGGACGACCTGCTCGCTTCCATGCTCAGCTTCATCTCGGCGCCGCTCGGATCTGCTGCGGCGTCGGTCTGCATCGCTACGAGTTGCATTGCGCTGGCGCATCGTGCGCGCGCGCGAGGCCTCTCTCACCACCGATTCCGACAAATGAGGAGTGGAGGGCAACATGTCGCAGCTGACGAGTACGAGCTAGAAACGGAGATGCTGCACGGGCTGTCATGAACAGGTTGCGCGCCATTGCCCCGAACTCGAGCCAGCTTAAGCTTTGAATTCCAGCAAGCACGACGGAGCTGGTTGTACAGTCACGGTATCTGCTTCGTCAAGATGCTGTTCTGTTCCTCGTTTCAATGTAGTTGAATCCATGTCTACTTCTCAGTAACCTGCAAATCAAAATCTTCTCCCAGACAATATATATCTTCTGAGAGCGAATTGATTGGAGCCGGTAATCTATATGCATTGCAAGTCCAACAAAAATACTTTAAGCATATGCCACCAGATAAACACACCGCTCAGTTTTGTTTTGTTTTTTTGAAAGAACAGGACCACTCGGGTTAATAAGGCAGAGCAATTTGTTAGCGCCAGTCATCACTACTTAAGCCGAGACAAACCCATCACCACCCATAGTGATTCTCTGTAGGTTGGACCTTCCTCACCATTCTCTCAGTGCCCACTATCTCCCAGAGCTGTCAGCTGAGCTCTCAATCTCAAAGCAATACAGCTACATACTGCTCCTAATCTAGTAGTAGTAGTATTAAGTGCTCCGTTGCCGCGCAATGAAAACGACCCCAACAAATATAATAGCCATCGCCTACACCTCCCTCCAAATCACAAGCTGCTGTATACACACTGATTAACATTCCTAAGCTAGCAGCAACAGACTGATTAACATGTTTGTTAACAAAGTGTCACGTCCTAGCCAACCTCGAGTTAATCTAGGCTGAAGAGATACAAAGCTAGAACCAAGCCGATCCTTTTATCCGGTGCCCATTGTTCTTGCAAGGAGGAAGGACGACGTTCATGCGTAATTGCTTGATGCGCAAGCGTCCATCCATGTTGCTCGTCTACATTGCTTCCTCCTGGTTTCAGGGCCTCTGTTGCCTTTTAACTAAACCTGTCCCTCTTCTTTGTAGTTTGTTAATTGTTCGCCCCTCCTTGATCGAGTGTTCGTAGCTGTCCGTAGAGTACTTTAGATGCTGCGAAGTTTGGAGGTTCTGAACTTCTGATCAATTGTCGCGCACGTTTGCATGCATGTCGTCTTGCTCGTTGTTTTATGCAGGCGCCTTCTTCCCCCCCTCTGGAAAACAATACATGCACTTCGAATCTACATAATTTATAGATTGCAGTTTTAGAGCAATTTTAAATTCTTCACAGCTTTCGCTTTGCAGTTGCAAAGCTGAATTATTGAGCCCTTGACATTTCGGCATGTCTTTTAAAAATTCCTCCAACTGTTACTCCGTGGGTTTCAGCTGCTCTGCTTCGACAAGCCAGCACTTGGTGGAGTATTTTTGCTACCATCTGCTCCCTCCCCAGGCAGCCGCATTCACGTACCCTGCTGCCGAATGTCAATTCGTCCAGTTGCAAGCCTTTGTCCGACTGGTCCTTGCCGACGTTTTCAAGTCCAGAGAAGCTTATAATTTCACCGTCTTTCTTTTTTCATTACACACTCCCTGCATAAGTTTGTTTCGAGTCCCGATCTTTTGTTGTCAGCATGCGCATAGTTGTTAGCGACCGTGGAGGTGAGGTAAAATATGGCCTTGTCCGTGTGTAGGCACAAACATTCTGGCTCTTGCTCGGCAGTACTATCAGTCTATCTCCCAATGGCGGTGGATTTACTTCTGGAGATATGTTATGATTTCCAAGGCTAGGTAGTATGAAAACCTCGTGCATTACTCCGCGTGTTTATGAACAGGGTTGACAAAATCTCAGTCAGGGTCATGTCGGTGTGAACTTCCATGGCCACCAACCAAAACAATCAAAAGCATATATCACGGCGGCTAGACACCGTGGAGATGTGAATACTCATCTGGAACTGTGCATGGCCCTTTGATAGTTTGATCAGAGAACCTTTACAGTACCTTAGCTTATTTTGCAGAGCTTTCGCTGGGCAACTCCCCTTTGCCCGATACTAGTTTAGTGAGAGGCCATACATGTCTTAGGTGACCACACTAACGAACTGAACGATGCAAAGCTCGCAGTACAAGTGATGGGGTGCAGCAAAATGCCTTGGCGATTCGAAATCAGCAGGCAGAGCACTGCAATTTGGCGCGCAGGGTTCACAGACGACTGCTGAAACTCCGGCTCGCGCGCGAGAGACAGGGAGGCAGCCGCGGGCCCGTCTGCTTCGTTTGCAAAGACCGCGAGCCATGATTACGGGCACGTACACAAAGCAGCAATTCTTCTACTAGTACTATTTCCCTGTCATATTTCGGAAAAAAAAACTGTTTCCCTGTCCCCCGTTTATTCATTTCTCTAACCCCGTTCCGTCCTGTCTGGCCCACTACTGCCTTTTGTTGCTTGCACGAGCTCTGTCCTGGACTTATTCTGGTGGCAAATGAATTCCGAAGCTCATTACTTTTTTGTTTTGTTCCATGTGTGACCATCATTCTTGGTGTTCACAGCCGACTGCTGAAGCTCCGGCTAGGGCGCGAGAGACAGGGAGGCAGCCGCGGGCCCGTCTGCTTCGTTTGCAAAGACCGCGAGCCATGATTACGGGCACGTACACAAAAGCAACAATTCTTCTACTCCTACTTGTACTACTATTTCCCTGTCATATTTCGAAAAAAAAATCCTATTTCCCTGTCCCCGGTTTATTCATTTCTCTGACCCCGTTCCGTCCTGTGGCCCACTACTGCCTTTTGTTGCTTGCACGAACCCTGTCCTGGACTTATTCTGGTGGCAAATGAATTCCGAAGCTCATTAGTTTTTTGTTTTGTTCCATGTGTGACCATCATTCTTGGTATCTTACCCCCATCATGAACACCGACTAATATATTTAGACAGAGAAAGAGCGTCTATGAATTTTTTCTATCCATTGGAACTCAAAATTTACAATTTCTTTAGCCTCCTTTGGGCTGCTTGTCTCGGCTTTCTCATCCATATGGAGCTGGCGGATGTGCTATGTTGAAACGTTCGTTACGCTGGAGATACTAGTTTAGCCAGAGAATGCTGATGCCTTTTCAGAAGATGCTGTTAGCTTCGTCAGGTGCCTGCATATGCTTGCACACGGTTGGGGTAGCGTTGCTCTGCCAAACTTTTGTGGCCATCCATCGATGCCACTGCCACGGCGCTTAAACAATCTGTCATCGCCGCCGCCGGCCGGCAGGCCGTCCCTGTCCGCGGCGCCGTACTCCCATCGTACCTCTATTTCTTTCTTCTCCACTTACAACCTGATCGAAATATTGTCCGACAAGTTAAAAATGAGATTGAAGGGGAGAGACGTCTTCTTCAACAATCATGTAGGAGTTGAACCAATGTTTCCCGATAAAGAAAGGTACACAATGACACAATGCAATGACATCATACGAACCCAAAGTTTTAGTCTTTGTTTAAAACATGACCAAAATTTTCATAGTCATGTAGGAAATGGAAACCATTTCATGCGTTCCAAATTACTTTTTAGAGTTGTGTAGGCACTCCCAAGTCCCATGAAAGAAATAACAGCAGAGATTGAAGAAGAAAAAAGGAGTACGTGGAGATTAGTTAGGTAAAGCTTAGGTAGGCAGATAACATGGCAGCAGGGACGTGCCTCGATGCGTGACGCTTCCTGCAGCCAAGATTTAGGCTTGTAGCTCCTGCCAAAACTCTTGGCCGTGCACGCATGCAAACAGCTGCAGTACGAAACATTTTGCCGTATCGGTACTGGTTTGGCGACCGAGTACTGCATCGACAATGGGATTTCTTTTCACAGGCCTAATCAGTTTGACTTCTAAATTTCATCACATGCTTACTCAATGTCATATACGTAATGAATCCCAGGTTGGTTTATCATAAACAAATGAGGAAAAAGTATTCTCCACATCTCCACGGAAATTCCACCGAGTGTGTAAACTCTAAACTAGAAAGGTGAGTGCGGCGTACGTGTTTGAATCTACATGTTCAACGCGTGCCCATGCCTCGATGCCTGACTGTCTGGACACTGGACGTGTAATGACAGAGCACGGATGCAAGCAGTGCCGCCTCGCTTCCTGAACACAAGGCACGCATGCAGGCAACAAGCCCGTAATCCGTTCGTTCTGTGTGCTCCTGCGTTCGCCACCGCCGCTGATCGAACTCGTGGAAATTCTCCAAATTTTCTGCCGGCGTCGGTCGGCGACGAAATGCAGCGTTGGGCAGGCCAATCGCGCTCGTATGCCTGCTCGCACGTCGCCGGCCGCGGCCCCGCTTTTTCTCTCGTCCTGCTCCCCTGTTTTGTGTTTGCAACTTTGTCTTTCTCTGCATGTGTATCCCCCTTTTTTCTCTTGTCCACACATGCTGCCTCCCAACATATTCAACATGTAACCCAACATCCCAGACCCACCACGCTCCCATGCCATCACTTCAACACTACTTCTACACGACTCGAGCACAGGGACACCTATGAGCTATAGGTGGATGTAGATGAGATCATTTCTAGGAGTTTTTGAGTAGATTTTGTAATAATGCTCCTACATTGTCCGACCTATAAAAATTACTTCAAGACGAAAGATTACTCAGTGAGACACCCAAAACAAGTAAAACATTGTTTGAGAAGGGAGCCACACTA
>LAPY01000014.1:402092-415521 GCA_000970635.1 Eragrostis tef
AAGGAAACAGCGCCCCCCCCCCCCCCCTCAAAAAAAAAAAACTCAAATATTTGCATCATTACTAGAACCACCTATTTGCCAGGGACGTAGCGCTCTAACACTGCAGCAAAAGATATTAACGCTATTTTGTCATTTTGGTCTCTGTTGACCTTGAAGCATCTTCTGATCGCGTGCAATCCTGTCGGCATACATCGGAAGCTGCGTGATCTCATCAATATCATGGAGAAGCTTCTCTTGGGTGATATTATCTGTGATGCTCCTCATCACCTGTAGGTAATGCAAATAAGCTGTCAGCATTCGGTAATTCTACTTCTCATCCCAAATGCGCACTATTTGCTGAGTTCTGGTAAATACAATGCACAACTACCAACAGAACAAGGCAGCACTCAGTTTCCACAGAGTAGTAAATTTCTTAGATCTTTCGCTGGTTCGGTGATAGATATCAAAATGTGATATGTTGATGTCATGAAACCAATTTTCTCTAAACAAAACGACTGATTCTGGAACCATTATTTTTGCAGTGCTGAATAACCATATACTTATAAGAGTTCAGATAGGATCGAAATACATTCATTAACAAAGGCTACAAAATAGAAAAGAGTATATGCATAAAAATAAACCTTTCTGTATGTATTGATATCGTTTGGAGTCGATTTATCGGATCTAACGCGCATGCAAACCCAACACTGCTCTTCCTTATTCCAAGAACACTCAACAATCCTCCCTGTGACGGAGGATGAATCTATTTCCTCTGCATGAGTTTCAAAAAAAAAAGCAAATAAAGTAAGCAAAAGAAATTATTCAGCAAAACAAGCCAGAAACATATTGGGCTAAATCACTTAAGCACTCAAATTCCAGCAACTTTACAAAAAAATGGAAACGCAATTAAATTACAAGCATACCTGGAAACGCTATTTGAGCCTCATCTAAAAGTTTCTTTTTGCCTCTCTCATACAGGAACACCAACTGACGATTATCACTCCCCATCTGCAAAGTTGGATATGACAAAATAAAACCTACCATTGAAAAAAATTATTTATTGAGCCTAATTCATTAAAACAAAAAATAGTTAAAACATGTGTCATTGAAACCTCAAATAAAAAGTCGACTGAATTCATCTCAGGGTATTTCCACTTAAGTAGACCTTCATGAGTACGAGTGACATATGGATCATCCCAGCCCTGCAGAGAACGACAGAAGCACATAAGCCAAGAAAAGAACAAGAGATATTTTGTAAGTTATGTGAAAGGAAGCATTAACAACCACATAAAAAAATAATACGGAAGAGTTAACAACAGAGGAGGTCGAGGTCACAGGTAGGGAGTGCATATCAAAATATAATACTTATTCAAGTTTCGTCCTGAAATTTTTGTTATGTATGGGGATCATTTCTCTATCTTATAACAATGGCAAGGCAGTTCTCCTACATGTTCAAGAAAAAAAAGGGTTGGACCTGAAATATAGTAGGAATAGTATAAAAGCAGTCAACAAGACCAAAAACAAACATATTAGCCAATATGTGCAGTGAGTTTACTTATCACAGCACTACAACTGGTATAGGACTAAAAGAACAAAAGAAAACGTAATCATATTCATTATTACTATGATAAATGAAAATTGAAAAACCAAAGCAATATGTCCACAGTTTAGGAGCATCAGAAGTCCCAAGTAGCATGCCAAAACCAGGATCACTGAAATATCATTGTATAAGATATTATTGTTGATCATCGCAGCTGAAACAAAGATAATGGTTTTGTCTACAGAATTCATCAAATTGTATGGAATATATACTTGACACATAAGGAAGGCCATCTTCCCATCATTATAGTGTATATTGAAGACAAAACCTACCTGAAATATAAGGCCATCAGCGTCATGACAAAGGTTTGGTATAAATTTCTCAAGGGTACTTTTTACTGAAGAGAGCACCCAAAAGGCCTTTCTCCTGACCTGATGAAGTGTCACAGTAAAAAAAAATTAATATGTTTCAATATCAGAAAATGGAAATGCAAAATACAGCTGTTTTGAGTCCACATACAGAAAATAGTTCCTTCTCGTATTTGTATGATGGATTGCTTTTAGCACCACTCTCAAACTGGTATCTCTCATAACAACGTGGATCGATTATTTCTTTTTGCAGAATTTCCCATCTTTCAGAGAAAGGCGACTGCATACATAAAAAATTTAGAGTCCTACCATTTGCAGAAAAATATGACAAAAACGATGGTCATGGCCAAGATCAGCGAAAACCACAGAAAATGAATGCTCGGTGAAAGTTTTGCTTGAACGAAGAAAAGGTTCCGAAGACAGAAATATCAGATCTTCGTATCGTTGCATGGAAATCATTTCTACACCATCCTACCTTGATTTTGGAAACAGAATCAAGTGCCATCAAATCATATGCCAAGTACCTCCTCTTGATTTGTGGACGAGGCATATTGTCTGAAGGAGGTATCATGTCTACAACCATTTCTCCATCAATCAAAGTCATGTCATGCAAAACCTTCAGTGGCAAAGAGGTAATGTTTTAAGTTCCGCGGGGAGAAAAAAAGCAGTATGCATGTTCCTCAGTAGCAGAGAAGGGAAACCTTACTTTACTAGGTTTTCTATGGGGGAAGCGCATCTGAACTCTTCTAAAGCAAAAATTCCGATCAATCAAGAAACAACCATCCCTCCGTATAAGCATCATATATCTTGTTCCATCAGCTTTCCATGTACCATAATAGTACCGCTGTCTAAGTAGTTGCAAATTATCACTGCACACACAAATAAAATGTGTTATAACAAAAAGAAAACATAGTGCTCACATGAACTAAACTGGATACAAAAGTTCAATGAAATCTTCATATTTTATCGCTCTTGAAATGATTAGTTCTCCTAAATTAGCAGGCACTGTCACTTGTTGACCTTAGACTAATAACACAGCAGCCTTTATGGTTTGGTGATATCAGTTTTGAAAGAAAATACTAAAAGGCAAAAAAGAAAGGGATGACATATTCATGGAATAAAAGAGTGTGCACTTGTTTGTGAGTTCAAAATTTAGCGGAGTGCATAATTCCAGCTCATTAAAGCACAAGGAATATCAGGATGCACAAATAAGATGCTGGGTACTTAAACAATAGGGCATCACGTTTCCTGTTACTACCTGTTAAGAGAGACTGGGTGTGATCCAGGAAACTGTGAATTCCCTCTTCCCTACAAGAAACAAGAAAATTCATATCAACATATGCAAAAATAACTATTTGATTGGGAGCATCAAAAGAAAAGAGTTCCAGAAATATAAATTTAAAGAACAAGTATCATCTCGAAGTAATGCAAAAGTAATAATAGACACAAAAACAAGTATCTGCCCAATGCAGGATGTTTAATTCAAAAATACAGTATATCAAATACTTGAATTTGGTACAATCATATAACTCGTGTGAAATGAGCTAATTCGTGCATAGAAGGCTTGAATTATTACAAGCAAACATGGCATATAGTAAATTCATCTCTTTTTTTTCTCGAAAATGTAGGAGAGCTGCGCGTCATTATACTAAGAAGATGGTAGTAAATTAATCTCAGTGGTACTTTTAAGTTATGCATGTGGATTTGACTGGAACCAACATGGAATCAGCAGTACTGGTGAACCAAAGATGGACTAGTAGCATTGGAGCTGTACTCTGCAAATGGTTACACAGGTCTTGGATGCTCATATTGTGCTATAGAATACAACATTACGCAGTGCAGGAAATTAATTCATAAGATAGAACTAGTAGGATACTTACATGTGGCATTTCAAGCAATCGGTAACATTCTCTACGCAAAAACTCTTGTTGATCATATGGCGTGGCATCCCCTAATACATCATCGTTAGTAATGGCTTTATCCTCTGACTCCTTCTGCAAGATACATTAGAATATCTAAGGAGTCAGCACAATTTAGTTGTGAATAAAACAAACAAGGAAAGTTATCAGAAATGACGCAATAAAATGAGCCTTTATCAGCAACACAGGCAAAATTCTTTAACAATGAAAAAAAATGATAACCCAGTAAGCCTCAACATAGTAAAACCAACGAAACAGAAAAACTGATTCAAATAGTGAGCTGGTTAGGTATATAAAAATAAGAGACGTTGCCTCTGGTCAATCCAAAGAAAGAAAACACATACATGTGGTGGTGCAAGATCACCATTATCATCATCATCATCCTGCTTAGCTTCACCATTCAAATCGAAATCATCAGATTTCTTCCATACTGGTGTTGAAGGGCATGTTAATTCCGGAACCTCATGATAAAATGAAAACAGTGCTTCAATGTAGTCTCTCTTATAGATCCCAGGTGGTCGCCTTTGAGCAAATATATGTATTGCCTAGAAACAAAAGGGTCAAGTTCTGCACAGTAAATTAAAAACTAAAAAATAACACCAAGAATCTTGTTGTCCTACCTCTGTGACATGAGAGACCTGTGTTCGCATGAGGTAATGAATAATCATGAAACCAGTACGATTATGACCATGGGTACAGTGAACCAGGATATATTTAGGGCTTTTGAAATGTCGATCAAGAAATGCGGTCACCTAAAAGGACAGCAAAATTTGTTACAAAGATGGCATGGGAAGCTCTTTTTCTGAAAAATGTTCATAATTAATTACCATGTATCAATGTTACCAAAAAAAAAGTCCATCTGTTATTTCAGAGCAAACACCGAAGAGGCAACCCTCTTTTATCAATAATGTATAAAAAGAATCAAGTATGGTAAACAATCTTGCACAAATAAATAATAACTGTGCAAATCTGTTATATACCTCAAGAAGATCTATGCAAGGAAGAGGACAGGCAAAGGTGATGTGCAACAATGCTAAGTCAAGAAGAAAGGCTACCATTAACAGAGGAGTTCACTCTGTGCAAGTGTAAATTCACATCTTAAGACATACTGCCACTGTTGAAATGATGAAGGTGCCATTCTTTAGTTTTCATATTTCTCAAGCAGTAATTATGAACATTGACTACAGTTGGGACACTATCTCAATAGAGAATCTTGTAACAAAAAGATCCATGGAAACTAGCATGGTTCTACATTGCCCCCACCATGCTTCAGGCCATAACAATTGAGAATGTGATTAACATGCAATGCCCCCATGAACCGAACATCGAAAGCAGTTTGGTACAAAGGACCTGAGAATAAGAAAATGGAAAAGGTGCGTACCTAGAATAACAATAAGCACAGGGGAGAATATGGAAAAGTGTTAACATTTCACGCAACACACACCCTGATTATCCCTCAAGCCACAGTCAACCATCATTACAAGGTAGCATAATAGAGAACTGGCTTGCAGAATAAAATAGTGGTGAAGAAAAAGGTGCAAATAATTGGCTGCGAAGAAAAGGGATCAAACATTACTAAATAATATGCACTAAGCTCCTCACTGTACAAACACATAAACCATTCAAAATAAAAGATATTGCTGCTGATGCAAAGATCTGAATCCAAATTTTGATGTTACCTCGTATACAAATGTGTTAACAGATTCATTATCTGGTACAGCATCTCTTCCCTTGCATGGAATCTGAATCAAAATAAGTGAAGATAAAAATTCTCAAAGACTCAGTGATGCATTTCAAGATAATCTCTCTCTTACCTTGATATGTTTAATGCCTTGCTTTGTCAATTCTGATGGTGAATAATACCTAGTGGTATTTGTTAAATCAATCACCAGGCCTATCTGAAAAAAAAACATACAAATTAATCAAAATATTCTGCATATACTGTATGCTAACATGGAAAGTATTTTTGCAAGACGGGGTAAAGTTTAATCAAATAACTGATGAATAATTATTATTGCACTGCATAATAATAGAGTTAAACAAACATAGCTCCTATCTTTAACACAAATATAGTATTACAGTATGGAGGGATTATAGTAAAGTCCACAAGAATAGAAAGGCAAGCAGTACTCACATCACGACCAGCTTTTCTTTGTTTGTTAAGTACTTGTTTGAAGGAGTATCTTTTTCCAGGGGGCACTGATTCATTGAATGTCTCGTCAAGAGGAACTTTTGAAGGTATGATTTTCATTATTGGCTCTCCAAATGCAGGGCACTCTAACCACCCTGAATCATATACAGAAAATACATATAAATCTATATAGAAAGGCAATAGAGTAACTAAGTTACCAAATTCCCTCAGAAAAATAAATAAAAAGAGGGCTTACAAATGGAGACAGGATAATCAATTGTGACACTATCAATAGTAAAAACTAGTTTGAAATTTTGTACCCTGAGGTGCCTCTTTCACGCGACCATGTCTAATAGTTTTGCATTGAGGCACATGATCATTCCTTGTCTGTTGTGAATGTAGCTTGGAACCTTCATCCTGTTGCTCTCGCTTTAGTTTCCTACGTCTTTCATCCCGTTCCTACAAAAAACACGAGGTCCACATAAAAAAGGTGCCGATAGGAGATCAAGTGAATGAAGATTGCATTCGAGACATAAAAAGGAAAACACACCAAAATTAAATAACAATGAAATTCCTCTTTGGTAGTCAACATTTTCCAGTGGTAAATTGTGTTAAAAAGGAACGAAGACAAGTCAAGATCAACACAAAACTAAGGAATTTGAAGAAAGTCCATTCTAAAGAAGATAGCATATTTAACTAGAAGAAAACATCATATTTAACAACAAAATCTGTACATATTATGCCTCTGATGACAAGTTTGATCCCTAGCCTAGGATTCGCGGCTACAAAGTCTGAGGCATATTTGATGGCATCATCTCTTTATCAAGGACCACAGCTAGTTATGTCAACCAAGCACTGGTACACAAGATTATCGAATAGTACAGTGTAGTGTTCATCTTCCAGTTGCAATTAATTAGTCAGCCATCATCAGCAATATCAATATACGGCGTGAACATGATACACGAGACGAGAGTAATATAACTGTATCAATATAAGGGATGTTGCATACCCTGCGCATTGTTTCAACAGAAGATTCAACATATCCCTCCTTTGCATCCTGAACCATGTCTGGCTTTTCATTGGGCTGCTCATCTTCTACTTCAGGTAAGGGCGATGCGTTCAAATCCGTAGCAAAGGCCACTACTTCATGCATCCTCCAATCCCCTTTGAGATTTACACCTACCAAGACGCATCATACAGATAAATCGCCAATGCACCAAAAAAACATCATGGCGACATTCACGTGATTAGAAGTGAACGCATTAACAGGCACGGGAACAATTAGACCAGAAAATGCGATTGCCGCGCACCGGAACGGAGGCGGAACAGGCAAGGTCGCGCCAGGCACGAAATTATCTCGACAAACACCTCACAGCAACCACCTAGGGTACGCATTCCCCGTCGTCTGCGCGCGCTCGGACCAACCCGACGAGTCGCGGCGCGCCGATCGAGCAACGGACCAACACAAAGAGGAAGGAAGAAGGGCACAGCGATGCGGGCGCCTCACCTCGCGGGGTGGAGGAGGACGCACCGAGGGTTTCCGTGGGCGGAGGCTCGTGACGCCGCTCCGCCGGTGGGCTTCGCACGCACGGCGGCAAGGCGAAGGCGGCGACGACGACGTCGTGTGCTCTGCTTTTTTGTGTTGTTGGATCGCGGTACCGTTCGGGCCCTTTATATGAGGCTGCAGTGGAAAATTGAAGACGGGCTCAACTTGATGGGCTTGGTTGGGCTGTCGCCACGTAGCAGTATTCGGGCTTTTCATCCAGTTCCTTCAATCAACGGGCAGAAGAAGTTTTGCGATGGCAAGATCGTTGGGCTTGCTACATGGGCTCTCCCATTGCCAATTGGACTCCAATAAGAACAACATTATCTCCAATAGGAACAACATAGGAGTATTTCCGCTCAAAAGAAAGAACAGAAAGGCTAATCACAGCATGATATAGAGGCATGCTGTTCATTGCTGGATAGTCTTTAATAAACGGAGGACAAGACAACCTTTTTCGCCTTGATTACACCGACAACTTCTAGGGATCAGAGTATTAGTAACAAAAAGCCTGATCCACGCAGTCCAAGCAGTAAAAACCGGTAAGATAACTAAAAGACGTGCCTGTGCAACTGTGCTCCTTCTGTTACTGTCGATGTAGCCAGTGTCTGGAAAGGCAGAGGCGGCCACTGGCAATGCTGTTGTTGCATTGTTCCTCGTTGTTTCGTGCTGTTCCCGCGAGCCGCTGCCCTGGCGAACCAGGTGTGTTGCCGTCAGATAAAGGTTTCACTCTGTCCAAAGCACAACTCTAGTAATCTAATAACAATGAGCATGTTAAATTCAATGCCAACTGACCAGACGTTTTATCGACGGGATTACGGCTGGTTTCTCAAGCCACACACACGGGTTTAGATTGATGGAGGATGCACCAAGGGAAATGAGATGGAGAATGTCATCAAAATAGCAGCATGTTGAAAAAATTATACACAGTTCCAGGAGTTCCCTGCGTTCCTAAGTTGTGCTTCCTTGCTTCATACGGCTTCGCAAAACTACATGCTTAAACAGGCAAATAACACGGTTAGCCATCTTTTTATCCCTTGTCACCACATCACCGCACCGAGAATAGTTAATCCCTTTTCTTGCAAAGCATGTCCCCAAAGTCTCAACTCTCAACATCCGTCCTGTGAGTCTATGGAATGGGGCTAGGAGCTTCCATTCTGTTACCTCTACAAGTTCTCTTCTGTCCTATCAAAATGCCAAAAAGCCGATGCGGCCTTCTGCTGAAAACCGTCTTTTTGGATAGTGACAGATATAAGAGATGGATATTGACATGCTGTCTGTTTCAACTTGTGCCACTCCTTTTGTAGCTTCAGCTTCCGACCAAGGTTTAGGCTGTCCCCTAAATCCACAGACAAAGTTGCCTACTTTTTTTCATTCATTGGACTTGCGGCAGAAGCCTGTCTGGTGTTTGCGATGCAGATTTTGTGCGCAGATTCACGTGCAATATGATAAACTCGTGCGGTCGAAGAACATGACAAAAAAGAGATAACAAATTATTTTAGAAACAAATGTATAACTGTAGAAATGATTTCTTTATCTTTCTTTGTAAGAGCACGTGTCTAAATGCACTAATTTACTCATATTGCCTCCAAGAACAGAATTCTGGCAAACCCATTACCTCGTTGATCAAAGAAGCCCCATTTCTAGCATATTATTGGTCCAATGACGTCAAACAATCATATAAATTCTTTCAAAAAATAATTGTATAAACAATAATTGTTCACTCTGTTTTGGCTGGTTGTCATTGGAATCGCAACAAACCCAGCATCAACATTTATGTTACCTTTTTTTTTTGCGCTACACGCATGCACCCCGCCACTAACGAACAATCGTCCTGCTCTCTCTCGACTTAAATGGCCATGACGCGAAGGCGTGTGCTCTGCTTTTTTGTGTTGTTGGATCGCGGTACCGTTCGGGCCCTTTATATGAGGCTGCAGTGGAAAATTGAAGACGGGCTCAACTTGATGGGCTTGGTTGGGCTGTCGCCACGTAGCAGTATTCGGGCTTTTCATCCAGTTCCTTCAATCAACGGGCAGAAGAAGTTTTGCGATGGCAAGATCGTTGGGCTTGCTACATGGGCTCTCCCATTGCCAATTGGACTCCAATAAGAACAACATTATCTCCAATAGGAACAACATAGGAGTATTTCCGCTCAAAAGAAAGAACAGAAAGGCTAATCACAGCATGATATAGAGGCATGCTGTTCATTGCTGGATAGTCTTTAATAAACGGAGGACAAGACAACCTTTTTCGCCTTGATTACACCGACAACTTCTAGGGATCAGAGTATTAGTAACAAAAAGCCTGATCCACGCAGTCCAAGCAGTAAAAACCGGTAAGATAACTAAAAGACGTGCCTGTGCAACTGTGCTCCTTCTGTTACTGTCGATGTAGCCAGTGTCTGGAAAGGCAGAGGCGGCCACTGGCAATGCTGTTGTTGCATTGTTCCTCGTTGTTTCGTGCTGTTCCCGCGAGCCGCTGCCCTGGCGAACCAGGTGTGTTGCCGTCAGATAAAGGTTTCACTCTGTCCAAAGCACAACTCTAGTAATCTAATAACAATGAGCATGTTAAATTCAATGCCAACTGACCAGACGTTTTATCGACGGGATTACGGCTGGTTTCTCAAGCCACACACACGGGTTTAGATTGATGGAGGATGCACCAAGGGAAATGAGATGGAGAATGTCATCAAAATAGCAGCATGTTGAAAAAATTATACACAGTTCCAGGAGTTCCCTGCGTTCCTAAGTTGTGCTTCCTTGCTTCATACGGCTTCGCAAAACTACATGCTTAAACAGGCAAATAACACGGTTAGCCATCTTTTTATCCCTTGTCACCACATCACCGCACCGAGAATAGTTAATCCCTTTTCTTGCAAAGCATGTCCCCAAAGTCTCAACTCTCAACATCCGTCCTGTGAGTCTATGGAATGGGGCTAGGAGCTTCCATTCTGTTACCTCTACAAGTTCTCTTCTGTCCTATCAAAATGCCAAAAAGCCGATGCGGCCTTCTGCTGAAAACCGTCTTTTTGGATAGTGACAGATATAAGAGATGGATATTGACATGCTGTCTGTTTCAACTTGTGCCACTCCTTTTGTAGCTTCAGCTTCCGACCAAGGTTTAGGCTGTCCCCTAAATCCACAGACAAAGTTGCCTACTTTTTTTCATTCATTGGACTTGCGGCAGAAGCCTGTCTGGTGTTTGCGATGCAGATTTTGTGCGCAGATTCACGTGCAATATGATAAACTCGTGCGGTCGAAGAACATGACAAAAAAGAGATAACAAATTATTTTAGAAACAAATGTATAACTGTAGAAATGATTTCTTTATCTTTCTTTGTAAGAGCACGTGTCTAAATGCACTAATTTACTCATATTGCCTCCAAGAACAGAATTCTGGCAAACCCATTACCTCGTTGATCAAAGAAGCCCCATTTCTAGCATATTATTGGTCCAATGACGTCAAACAATCATATAAATTCTTTCAAAAAATAATTGTATAAACAATAATTGTTCACTCTGTTTTGGCTGGTTGTCATTGGAATCGCAACAAACCCAGCATCAACATTTATGTTACCTTTTTTTTTTGCGCTACACGCATGCACCCCGCCACTAACGAACAATCGTCCTGCTCTCTCTCGACTTAAATGGCCATGACGCGAAGGTATCTTGTTCCCTCGTCCTGTAGAGTTGAAAAGAAAAAAGGCTGAGGCCTAAATGCTTCCACATCCGCACACACAATCATCGACTATTTGTGGGAAATTACAATGTGCAATCGAAATGAACAATCACACACAGCAACCGTCAACATGAGTGGGGCAACTGCACGCTGCGTGATCAGGCAATCATCCAGAGAAAAGAGATGTTTTCTTTAACCTGAAAATTTAGGAGAAATTTATTTTTTAGGTTAAAGTCATATGACATGATTCAATATCGGCAACGTCAACTTAGGTTTCATCTAAGAACACTCCTATGTTCATGTCTACCAAGTTCGGCAAGCCCGACTTTGCTTTTTTTCAAAAATTGTTGGTAATTTGGCTTAAGTTGCATTATAACTAGGAAAATTCCGTTGACGCTAGTTCAAGACGACAAACACTATGATTTTGTGTTTATATGCCGGCAATACACGCTCATGTCCCTCCCGTGGAAGGTTATCCTAACCTTCATACACCCACAATACAGACAATGTGAGACTAAGGTGAGTTCTATTCCACCTGCTAATCGACGGATGAACGTCTCGTCTCATATTCATGGTTGAGTTCTTGATGTGAGAATCGAGAAAAAAGTTTATATCAATATGAACCCCTTATATCAAAGTTAAGTTGCGGCCACTACCCCTGGTGCCTTTTAAACCTTCTAAATGAGGTGTAACCCTTTTGTTCAAAAAAATTGTATTAGCTGTATATGTTCGCGTGGAGCATTGCGTGCATACTGTGTGGCAACAGGTCTTGTAAATGACGAGGTAGTCAAAGATTTAACAGTGTATTCATTGAGTAGTCTAGTAGTCACGCGCGGTGCATGTAGGCCAACTGTTATCTGGATATTTGTTGCGACTCCAGCTATGCTACATAAAAGAGACGACCGTTTCTTTGGCGATAATAGACCACGTGTACGTGGTCTCGCGTCACATGTTCGGTCATAGATCACACTTGCGGAGAAGATGTTACATTTCCAATCACTCTAATGTATTCCAAAATGTTAAAAATCACTCGGGCCATCCTAATACGTTACAAAAACCTGAAAGGAAGATGTGGCTTGCATGACCAAACGGATGAACAAAACCTTCGGCCCCACCTGTCAGCGAGTTGTGATCACAGAGAACCCACGAAAAACGGTGCCAGGCCCAGCCCCGCGGCACACAGAATGTAAGCCTGGTTTACCGGTGGAAAGACGACGCCAGCAGCGATTAATTCGTGAGCACCGTGGTGATAAAAAGGGGTTTTGGGGAGGACGAGGAGAAGGCAGTCACTGGGTTGTCTGTGGCAGGGCCAAGAAGCACCCGGAGCGCCACCGACTCGAGAAGAGAACGACGCGGAATTCTTCTTCTTCTTCGTCCGCGTCTGGGTCCGTGGGCCTGAATCCTTCGTCTCCGGCATTCCGGCGCGGGGCTCTCTGCCGTTCCTCTCCGGCACGGGGCTCCGGACGGCGGCGCGCCGTGGCGGACGACGGGCAGGCCACGGATCCGTGCGTCGTGAAAGCTGAGGGTGAGTGATTTCTGCTGGCTCTGGTTTGGTTGGGATCTTTGCTCTGCTTCCTGTGGCGGTAGGATGGCGTAGTGATATGGTGTTCTCTCCTCTTTTCCGGTGCGTTTCTGCATTCTGAAGATTCAGATTTCAATGGAACAGTGCTGGGTTTTGCGTCGTTTTGTTTTGATTCTTTCTTGGTGGGGATCGCGGGAAAGATAGGTCGGAATTTTGGGAATGCTGGTTCGTTCTTGACGAGGATGCTCGCTTAGATTATGTCTGTGTAGCGTTTCCTCTTCGTGTGACCAATCGGGGATCTAACCATGGGGAATTTCTCGTCTAAAGTACCCAGCAAAAGAGAAGCATGGACCGTTCATCACTTACCTGATCCTTTTTCTTTTTATTCCTTTGCCCAAATATGCAGCTGAAACGGAAAAACACTCTTCAAAACGACTGCTCAAAATAGTCACTGCCAAGTTACTTCTCCTTTAATCCTGTTCTGTTTGGTCAGATAGAGTCCTGTTTTTTTCCTGTTCAGGTAGAGTAGCTTGCTGTACCGTACCCTGTGGATTAGGAAGGCCGAAAAGCTTGCTTTCTTTGGCAGCAGTAATGCCGTACCGTACCACCAGCAGCAAAAAAGATTGTTTCCTTTATGGAACTTGCATTAACGCGAGATCTCTGCCATTCTCTGCTGCTCCTCAAGGGAGGCGGCGCCACGGGCTTTAATGGCCCGTGGCCGGCCCACCTGCGCCGCCGTAGCGCCCGCA
>LAPY01000014.1:435602-447374 GCA_000970635.1 Eragrostis tef
CGTCTGGGCGTGTTTTGTGACTGCCTTCAAGACTCTGAGCTGGACTCCTGCTCAGATGGCTAGTAGCTGAGGAAGGTCCAATATTTCCTGATGATTTAGATTCAAGGTTTTCTGCGAAACCAACAGTGGTGTTCTCCGTGGCAACCGCAATGACATCAGGCCTCTTCCCACTATACTTCCTTACCATTTTCCTCAGTATTTCGGATACCATCCTCTCCATGTGACTAAGTGGACAGTTTACAGGACAGCTTGACAATGCAGCATGCGCAGCTTTGTATAGTGCATCCAATAATCTTCCATTATCAAGCCATAGACATCTTGTTGTAATTTTAAATTTGCCTTTCAAACCTGACTGTGCTGAAGCATGTTCCCTATGAGGTCGGAATATCTCCATGCTGCAAAGAATAAGTGATATGTTTAGGTGTGCCAAACGGCAAAAAATAAGCATTACTGATTTCACCGGGGAAGACAAAAACAACATTCTTCAAACTGTGCAAGAAATTACCTGACAAAAATAATACCGTCAGATGCAATTCTTAGTCTCTCATCAACGCAGAGATCAGTGGATGTCCCAAAAGCCTTATCACCATCACTATACATGAGCTGTAATATCAAATGTATCATTTTAGACTGTTAAAGGCAAAAAAAGTTATGGTAGAAAAAAAGATGGTATACCTGAAAATCCTGCTTCCCTAATGAAACGAATCCATTGGACAAAACTCTTCTATTTCTTAGATGTGACACACCAAGCATCTCTCCGTTTTTAATTACCTGCAATTAAAGAAAGAAATATAAGAAGCCTATCATTACCAACACAATCGGCTTTGCTATATGATTGCAGTGCAACAACAGAACAGAAAATAAGAATATTAACAATTCTATGAAGTAAACAAGATCCTTTTGTAAACACTTGAGTGCTACTCTAGCAGGGGGGAAAACACCCTGCATTTTGTAATATAGTTAATGCAGAACGAGAACCCTTCACATACTTCCTCAGTTAGAAAATAAATACATATAACTGAGATATTGAATCATGTAAAAGAGATAACTTACAGTAGTATGCCTGATGCCAGTTGATCGCCCAAGTAATTCATGTTCTTTTAGAAACAGGAGCTCTCCATGAACAGGCAAGAAATGCTGTGGTTTGACAATCTGAAGAACTTCCTCCTGTAAATAAAAAATTAAAGGCATGCCATCACATATCAAGGCAACTTAACAACACCACTAACAAGGATAATTGGTAAGCAGTAACACTCCTAGTAATATGCTAGTGTAACAAATGAAGTTGCTGTGACATCTTATCAATCATAATACAGAAACCAGCACAGGAGAAGAAAACTTGCCAGCTCATCGTGATAGGCATGCCCGGAGGTATGGAGGCCAGAATCTTTACCCATAACAATTTTTGGGCCAAGATCAGTGAGGCGATTCATCATCTTCATTACTCGCGTCTCATTTCCAGGAATAACCTGAAAATAAAAGTATATCCATGATAAGATGACTTGCAGTTGTAATCCTCAAGAGAAAAGCCTTTTTTTTTTGTAGAAAGATCCTAGCGGCCTGCTACAATACCTTGTCGTCTACAAAGCAACTTACCGCCCATAACAGAAGTACTGAACTATTACATCTCACTATGAAGGTATGTCATTTCTCCAATGGTTTCCACTAGTGTTGTGGCGATATTTCAAGTATTATTTTCACTAAAAGCACATACTTTCTAATGTGTATCAGGCTTCAAACACTAAAAGAAATAATTTTCTTTGTACAAATACTCCTGTTAAAGACAATTGCCACACCAAAAGTACATGACATGGTTAGCAATATTTAACAAGAATGGACAGCTAAAATATCTATGATATAGTCCGTTTCATATACGACATTTCAGACTAATCTCAAAGGTTCAGAGAGCAAGTATCAAGGACAATAAAGTGAATAGGTAATAGCAATACCTTAGCTGAATAAAGAAGGACGTCCTCTTTGGTTAGCTTAAGAGCATGGCTTCCCCCATAAGATGCAAGATTTAATGCAGCACGTGGCTCTCCCTGGCAAAATTGATACAGTATGCAAGAACTATAAGTTGGTGGATTAGCAATTCAAACTTTAGATCTCTTAGCCGCAAGTCTTACTTGTGAACCTGTAGTAACGACTAAAAGATCTTTAGGAGCATAGGCATCCATGTCCTCTGCCTTGACCTGCAGATGTTTATACTGCAATTAGAAACACTACATTCGTTGACATCAACAGATTATACCAACAGAAACATCATATGGTATATCCTTATTTATTGACTTAAGGCAAGGCATACCAACTGAAAATACCTCAAAAATCAAGTCAGTGCATTACTCCATTACTCATAATCATTACACCCATGTATTTGTATGCACCGGGATTATTGTTGTTTGACTGTATATTTACATGTCAGTAAACTCAAGTCCTCTCAGCAGGAATCTATAGACTCTTTGCGTACACTTTGTTCAAGACAACTAAATGCTGCTTGCTAGTTAGCAGGATTATGAACACTAGCAATATTTAACAAGCATGGACAGCTAACATATCTATGATGTAGTCCGTTTCATATACGACATTTCAGACTAATCTCAAAGGTTCAGAGAGCAAGTATCAAGGACAATAAAGTGAATAGGTAATAGCAATACCTTAGCTGAATAAAGAAGGACGTCCTCTTTGGTTAGCTTAAGAGCATGGCTTCCCCCATAAGATGCAAGATTTAATGCAGCACGTGGCTCTCCCTGGCAAAATTGATACAGTATGCAAGAACTATAAGTTGGTGGATTAGCAATTCAAACTTTAGATCTCTTAGCCGCAAGTCTTACTTGTGAACCTGTAGTAACGACTAAAAGATCTTTAGGAGCATAGGCATCCATGTCCTCTGCCTTGACCTGCAGATGTTTATACTGCAATTAGAAACACTACATTCGTTGACATCAACAGATTATACCAACAGAAACATCATATGGTATATCCTTATTTATTGACTTAAGGCAAGGCATACCAACTGAAAATACCTCAAAAATCAAGTCAGTGCATTACTCCATTACTCATAATCATTACACCCAAGTATTTGCATGCACCGAGATTATTGTTGTTTGACTGTATATTGACATGTCAGTAAACTCAAGTCCTCTCAGCAGGAATCTATAGACTCTTTGCGTACACTTTGTTCAAGACAACTAAATGCTGCTTGCTAGTTAGCAGGATTATGAACACGAAAAATGAAGGACATACATTCTTTCGCCATGACAACCAAAGATCTAAAACCATTAACATAGAAGGACGATTGTATAAATGTTAAGGGCAAACACGACCCTTTTCAGCTGGATGGAGCACAATCAAGCATCTGGCTACCCTATGAGCTGCCAGAATTGGTGCTACTAGTACTCAACCGGGCGAATGAGGTCAGCTACAACTAAAAGATCTGTGATTTGTCGAAAAGCTAATTTTCAACCTGCTGCTGCTAACTCACCACCTCCCCCATGTTAAAATACTGTGATTATCACTCTGAGCTCACTCAGTATATCACTGAGTTTCACATATCTTTTCTCTTAATAAGGTATGAAGAGTTTGAAGGAAAAGTATATAGCTGAAGATAATAAATGAGAAGGAAATAAATTACTCAGACAAAGGATGGCAGCTTATCTCAATATCATACTATCAATTGCACAAATCATCATAATGAAAAAGATATTCGAAGTTTAGCTTCATAGATAACAATGACTGCAGCTGTCAACAGAAAATTGCGTAAAACGAACAAGTAGCTGCATACCAAGGTTGATGGATCCAGCGGTGCTTTTCCATCCTTGAAAGCAGCCTCAAGGTATGTCCTGAGTGACATTCCAACAAATACCTGTTCCAGTGAAAGGTGCGAAATAGTAAAAACATCATCCATATTGAACAAACTAAAGCAGCAGCATCTGTTATTAGAAGACTTCAAAAGTTTACCAGCTTTCGACCAGTTAAGTCTGCAGCAGCTTTGATGCTCCCAATTCGATGTATGTTTGAAGCAAATTGTGTTGTAATTACTCTTCCTTTGGCTTCTGAAACATGTCGCAACAGCGAACCAGCAACAACAGATTCGCTGATAGATCTTCCAGGGGATAAGACATTTGTTGAGTCGCTCATCATCTTGGATAAAAAAGAAACAAAAGGAGAATGAAAGGAACATCGTTAGGAATGTATCAACAAAGGGGTTCCAAATTTTCACGTGTATATGCATCAACGTATTCCTGAAGCAATGCAGTATTGAGTGCAACCTAGGTCAGTGACCTTAATAACCATTTAGAAGAAAATTGGCCCAGATGCAGCGGTATTGGATCAACTTACAAGAGTAACACCTTCTTTAGAGAGCTCCTCCAATGCTTGTCGGTCAAAAATTTTCCCATCCACTGGTGATTCGTCAATCTTTGGAAGTAAAATGGTACAACAATCAGAAAAATGTAGTTCCACAAAAAAAAATCAGAAAAATGTAAATGGTCAAGTATGGCAAAAGCTACATAAAATTGACTAGTTATGCTGATATAAATTACCTTCCAGTCACCAGTATGAAAAATTATTCCATCATCACAGCGAAGCACTAAGCCGCAACAGTCAGGAATTGAGTGAGTTACACGAATAGGTTCCACTTCAAACGGCCCAGCTTGAAATCTCTTTTTAACTCTAAAAGTTTTCAGCCTAGATGAGAGGAAAATGCCAAACTCCTTCAAACGCTTCTTTATTAACTGCCCAATTATGAACACGTGCATATTAAAAATATGAAGAATTGACAATTTTATAAACTTGTGCTTATGCTACACTCACTGTGCAAAACAGCGGTGATGTGAGTAGTAATCGAAACAATCTTGAGTGTTACCTCCATCGTAAATGATGATGCGTAGATCGGTGTGGTTGAATCGAGTGCTGGGATTACCTATTGACAGCAAAGATGAAGGGAAATATGAGCACATGAAAGCTCCGGATACGGATAGCGCTTCAGCTTGATACATGAGAATGCTCGGATACTATAACACCATGATATCATATCATCTTAAAGTAGCGTGGATGTAGTGAGAAATCGGATGACGAGCTAACTAGATCACAAGCATTCATTCAGTCATGCATAATTAAGTGCGCTTCTACTTGGAAAATCACTACCAACGCGACCTAAATTACATCTCACACACCATAGAATATTAATCAGATGAAAGTAATTTTGATAATGAATATCTACTATCATCATGTGAAAATGCTAAATCTATGGCCATTCATGCTAATACACATAATCTTAAGTGCATCCATTAGCATATTTTTTAAGGTGGTGAGGCGTCCTGCAGCGACCAGAAGGCGCGTCTTGCTGCCAAGATGACAAGGCGATGATACGGCCTAAGGTCTACTTGTGGCAAACAGAGGCACCTGGAAGCTTTGGCGACGCCATGAAAACAAGGTTGGTTAGTTAGTATAACCATAAAATGGTATTGACCACTTGGTGCACATGAAGGACATACTAGGTAATAGCTATCAAGGTAATATGCACAAAATTCTCCACTGCACTGCTTAAACTCTAAAATGATCAGTGACACCAATAATGATATATGATTGTTGTTTTGCATGTGAATAAGATGTGCAGCGGACCATAGAAAAATGAGCAGGATGACTTCGAATGGGGTAGTTGAGTAACAGGAGAATTATTTACCCAAGGCAACGCACCGATGTGATCTTCATGGCCATGTGTTATGATGACTGCTTCAATTTTGTGGCTCCATTTCTTGATGAATGTGGTGTCTGGGATAATTTTTTGCACACCAAACTCATCATAGCTGGAAAAAATTTAATACAATATATTTCAGTGAAAACTTAGGATGTGTGTTACCGAAAAAAGTATACAGAATCCATGGTGAATGTGAAATACTTATCATTTACGTGGCAGTGTGATAGATTACAAGAGAAACAGTTATATACCAAGCCATCCACGTATATATATGTTTTTGCCTTTAAAAAAAATCTACAGGAACTATGTTCAAATCTACAACAGAATGTGCAGCAAATGTCAAGCAACTATGTGGCAGTGTGAAGAATGGTACATGGGTACATGTAAAGAAACTATTTAAGAATAACACTTGTACATATCATTTTCTATAAATGTAGATGCATATAGGAACATAAATATAGTAACAGGAAATCAACAGCAGTCAAAGGACCAGCAAACTATGGAAACAGAATACGTACTCTGGGAACATGACTCCTGCATCGATCAATATATATCGGTCATAATTCCCCACGAGCATGCAGTTCATGCCGATTTCCCCAAGACCGCCGATTGGGAGGACTCGGAGGGGTGGACCATCCAACCCTTCATAGAACTGCTCCATCTTTCGCTTGACCGAATCTTCCAAGCTCTTAGTGGCACCCTCGGTTCTCCTCAGCCTTCCACGTGGTGTCCTAGATACATGAGGCCCTGCAGAAGGTGGTAATGCCCTTGGCTTGTGAATGTCCATCTCAAATTCTCGCTAATGCATCTTACATCAAAATAGACGTTGAACCCCATAGCATGTATGTAATCTATTTTGGCACTGAACTCTAGTTTTTAGCTTCTTCTTTCTCCTTTTTTTTTTTGGTACTGAACTCGTGGAATCTACCAAACAATGTTGCGTTGAAGAAATGAAGCTGCAAATGCTTTTCAAACACAAGTGAAGGTAAGAAGCAGTTGCGTCAAGATACATTTAACCAATCTGATGCCCGTACCCTGAATTTTTTTCCCCTCCCGGGAACTGAAAAGTTATTGGTGCTAATGGTTTATGCTCCTTAATGACACATTGTTCGGTGAAATTGGGGCGAGAAAAAGCACAAGGTCGAAATGGTACTGGGGATTCACAATTTCTCTGATACGTATGTCGCGACAAGTTCATTTCCAATCGCACAAATCCATTTACGAGAAGTAGAGAAGATAATAAAGGGAGGATGCAGCCGTAGGTACCTTTCCCAGAGGACGAGTTTTCAGCCTAGATGAGAGGAAAATGCCAAACTCCTTCAAACGCTTCTTTATTAACTGCCCAATTATGAACAGACACGTATTAAAAATATGAAGAATTAACAATTTTGTAAACTTGTGCTTATGCTACACTCACTGTACAAACACAGCGGTGATGTGAGTAGTAATCAAAACAATTTTGAGTGTTACCTCCATCGTAAATGATGATGCGTAGATCGGTGTGGTTGAATCGAGTGCTGGGATTACCTATTGACAGCAAAGATGAAGGGAAATATGAGCACATGAAAGCTCCGGATACGGATAGCGCTTCAGCTTGATACATGAGAATGCTCGGATACTATAACACCATGATATCATATCATCTTAAAGTAGCGTGGATGTAAAGTGAGAAATTGGACGACGAGCTAACTAGATCACAAGTGTTCATTCAGTCATGCATAATTAAGTGCGCTTCTACTTGGAAAATCACTATCAACGTGACCTAAATTACATCTCACACACCATAGAATATTAATCAGATGGAAGTAATTTTGATAATGAATATCTACTATCATCATGTGAAAATGCTAAATCTATGGCCATTCATGCCAATACATATACATAATCTTAAGTGTATCCATTTAAGTAACAAAGAGAAAACTGGTTCTCCATTAGCATATTTTTTAAGGTGGTGAGGCGTCCTGCAGCGACCAGAAGGCGTGTGTTGCTGCAAAGATGACAAGGCGATGATACGGCCTAACACAGCATACTGTAGAGTTTCCCTTTCCTTCTTTCTACTTCCTGACTTATTTAGGCCCTCCTAACAGCAATTGTACAAATTTAGCATCAGGCCTGGTTTCTTTTCTTCTGTTTTCAGTCTAGTTTTCTTCGGGCTGAGGTAAGGCAGCCTTGTACAGGTTCGATATGGCCTTTGTACGTCTTTTGTTTCTATTTTATATATAAATATCTACCACAGTAGGGGCTTCCCCTACTGTATTTCCCTAAAAAAAAACGTCTACTTGTGGCAATCAGGGGCACCTGGAAGCCTAGGCGACGCCTTGAAAACAAGGTCGGTTAGTTAGTAACCATAAAATGGTATTGAGCACTAGGTGCACACGGAGGACACACTAGGTAATAGCTATCAAGGTAATATGCACAAAATTCCCCCTTGCACTGCTTAAACTCTAAAATGATCTGTGACACCAATAATGATATATGATTGTTGTTTTGCATGTGACTAAGATGTGCAGTGGATCATAGAAAAATGAGCAGGATGACTTCAAATGGGGTAGTCGAGTAACAGGAGAATTATTTACCCAAGGCAACGCACCAATGTGATCTTCATGGCCATGTGTTATGATGACTGCTTCAATTTTGTGGCTCCATTTCTTGATGAATGTGGTGTCTGGGATAATTTTTTGCACACCAAACTCATCATAGCTGGAAAAAATTTAATACAATATATTTCAGTGAAAACTTAGGATGTGTGTTACCGAAAAAAGTATACAGAATCCATGGTGAATGTGAAATACTTATCATTTACGTGGCAGTGTGATAGATTACAAGAGAAACAGTTATATACCAAGCCATCCACGTATATATATGTTTTTGCCTTTAAAAAAAATCTACAGGAACTATGTTCAAATCTACAACAGAATGTGCAGCAAATGTCAAGCAACTATGTGGCAGTGTGAAGAATGGTACATGGGTACATGTAAAGAAACTATTTAAGAATAACACTTGTACATATCATTTTCTATAAATGTAGATGCATATAGGAACATAAATATAGTAACAGGAAATCAACAGCAGTCAAAGGACCAGCAAACTATGGAAACAGAATACGTACTCTGGGAACATGACTCCTGCATCGATCAATATATATCGGTCATAATTCCCCACGAGCATGCAGTTCATGCCGATTTCCCCAAGACCGCCGATTGGGAGGACTCGGAGGGGTGGACCATCCAACCCTTCATAGAACTGCTCCATCTTTCGCTTGACCGAATCTTCCAAGCTCTTAGTGGCACCCTCGGTTCTCCTCAGCCTTCCACGTGGTGTCCTAGATACATGAGGCCCTGCAGAAGGTGGTAATGCCCTTGGCTTGTGAATGTCCATCTCAAATTCTCGCTAATGCATCTTACATCAAAATAGACGTTGAACCCCATAGCATGTATGTAATCTATTTTGGCACTGAACTCTAGTTTTTAGCTTCTTCTTTCTCCTTTTTTTTTTTGGTACTGAACTCGTGGAATCTACCAAACAATGTTGCGTTGAAGAAATGAAGCTGCAAATGCTTTTCAAACACAAGTGAAGGTAAGAAGCAGTTGCGTCAAGATACATTTAACCAATCTGATGCCCGTACCCTGAATTTTTTTCCCCTCCCGGGAACTGAAAAGTTATTGGTGCTAATGGTTTATGCTCCTTAATGACACATTGTTCGGTGAAATTGGGGCGAGAAAAAGCACAAGGTCGAAATGGTACTGGGGATTCACAATTTCTCTGATACGTATGTCGCGACAAGTTCATTTCCAATCGCACAAATCCATTTACGAGAAGTAGAGAAGATAATAAAGGGAGGATGCAGCCGTAGGTACCTTTCCCAGAGGACGGAGTTGCGACCGCGCAGCATGAGATGGTGGCTGAGACAGAGGCGGAGGCGGAAGCGGGGGCGAGGGCGGAGAGGCGGCGACTGAGGCCGCACGGGCAGAGAGACGAGACGGAGGTGAGCGCCACCATGGCGGCGGCGGTAGAGAAAGGAGCGGGGAGGGGGAGGGGAGAGGTGCAGAGTGAGCAGGGAGAAGGAGGGAAGCGAAGAAGATAACGGGAGCCGTCCCTCGCTGGCTCGCTGCGGCGGCCCTCGGCTTGATCTTTTTCTAGTTTCGGATTGGGCAAGGCACGCGTCGGCCCAAAATAAAATTTAATACAATATATTTCAGTGAAAACTTAGGATGTGTGTTACCGAAAAAAGTATACAGAATCCATGGTGAATGTGAAATACTTATCATTTACGTGGCAGTGTGATAGATTACAAGAGAAACAGTTATATACCAAGCCATCCACGTATATATATGTTTTTGCCTTTAAAAAAAATCTACAGGAACTATGTTCAAATCTACAACAGAATGTGCAGCAAATGTCAAGCAACTATGTGGCAGTGTGAAGAATGGTACATGGGTACATGTAAAGAAACTATTTAAGAATAACACTTGTACATATCATTTTCTATAAATGTAGATGCATATAGGAACATAAATATAGTAACAGGAAATCAACAGCAGTCAAAGGACCAGCAAACTATGGAAACAGAATACGTACTCTGGGAACATGACTCCTGCATCGATCAATATATATCGGTCATAATTCCCCACGAGCATGCAGTTCATGCCGATTTCCCCAAGACCGCCGATTGGGAGGACTCGGAGGGGTGGACCATCCACCCCTTCATAGAACTGCTCCATCTTTCGCTTGACCGAATCTTCCAAGCTCTTAGTGGCACCCTCGGTTCTCCTCAGCCTTCCACGTGGTGTCCTAGATACATGAGGCCCTGCAGAAGGTGGTAATGCCCTTGGCTTGTGAATGTCCATCTCAAATTCTCGCTAATGCATCTTACATCAAAATAGACGTTGAACCCCATAGCATGTATGTAATCTATTTTGGCACTGAACTCTAGTTTTTAGCTTCTTCTTTCTCCTTTTTTTTTTTGGTACTGAACTCGTGGAATCTACCAAACAATGTTGCGTTGAAGAAATGAAGCTGCAAATGCTTTTCAAACACAAGTGAAGGTAAGAAGCAGTTGCGTCAAGATACATTTAACCAATCTGATGCCCGTACCCTGAATTTTTTTCCCCTCCCGGGAACTGAAAAGTTATTGGTGCTAATGGTTTATGCTCCTTAATGACACATTGTTCGGTGAAATTGGGGCGAGAAAAAGCACAAGGTCGAAATGGTACTGGGGATTCACAATTTCTCTGATACGTATGTCGCGACAAGTTCATTTCCAATCGCACAAATCCATTTACGAGAAGTAGAGAAGATAATAAAGGGAGGATGCAGCCGTAGGTACCTTTCCCAGAGGACGGAGTTGCGACCGCGCAGCATGAGATGGTGGCTGAGACAGAGGCGGAGGCGGAAGCGGGGGCGAGGGCGGAGAGGCGGCGACTGAGGCCGCACGGGCAGAGAGACGAGACGGAGGTGAGCGCCACCATGGCGGCGGCGGTAGAGAAAGGAGCGGGGAGGGGGAGGGGAGAGGTGCAGAGTGAGCAGGGAGAAGGAGGGAAGCGAAGAAGATAACGGGAGCCGTCCCTCGCTGGCTCGCTGCGGCGGCCCTCGGCTTGATCTTTTTCTAGTTTCGGATTGGGCAAGGCACGCGTCGGCCCAAAATATCTCACGACTCCTGTCATCATTCAGGATTTTTCTTTTTTTTCTCCGCTCTATGCTAACTACAGATAATCCTTAAATCCATCATTTATAATAAAATGTTTCCTAATTAGTATCCCTTTCCATTTCCTGAGGTTCTTTTAGCACGTGTGTGGTTTTAAAGCTGTGTCCGTGAAAAGCGCGGGTTCTTCATTGGTAAAGAGCAAGAAATACAACATGACATTTGGTCCTGCGACTGCTAGTGTGGTAACATCTACTCCTTTCGTTTTTAAATTGATGTTGTCGTTGACTTTTTGAGTTACGTTTAACCATTCGTCTTATTCAAAATATTAGCTTAAATATGTAAAATTATAAGCTACATTTTAAATTTCTTTAGTGATAAAACAAATCATAACAAAATATTCGATAAATTTTAAACATTTTTAATAAGATAA
>LAPY01000015.1:29028-56516 GCA_000970635.1 Eragrostis tef
AAATTTAATTTTACCAGTTTGATATGAGCGAGAAGAGAGAGTCAATGTCCTTGTCTTTGGTCAAATGATTGTCTGTCTTTTCAGACCGCTTGAGTTTTCTTTTTTGCAAAATCTGCGAAGCAATTTAACTTAAAAAGATGAGAAAAAGGATACGAGCAAATTTGTGATGTATCTTGTGCAACTAATAATTGAAAACCGAAATAGGTAACCAAGACGTGAAGACATATGTCAATCACAGGAAATGATTAAAGCATAAATTTCGAGAAGATGAAGGTTGTAGGGCAAGGCATTTCTGAATCCATGGCGCGTGTAGAAGAGGAATCATCGGTAGAAAAAGATCAAACCTGTTTCCAAACATCAAGGATGCTTTTTGACATATCTTTCCGCCCAATTACTTGTGAGTCAAATGCTGACTGCTCCATAACTCAGTATCATTAGGAAAAGAATATCTGCTAAATAACAGCATCATATGGCTATCTGAATCAGTTCACTTACAATGTTCAGTGCCGCCCTTTTCTTGTTCAAAAACTGAAGTGTGTTTAAGCATGACCGGATGTCACATTCTGCAAGGAGGTGTTTTAGTCTAGGCGATATGGAAATACAACACATCTTAAAGGAAGAAGATACTCCATGCATATACTAGCAATCCGCTTCGACATCCATGTATTAGAAAGCACACAATACAAGCAAAATAAGGTCAAAATTGAAAATTAGCTTAAGATAAGCATTTACATTGATAGGTAAGGCAGCTGATTGTGTTTGCTGTCGTTAACAACAAGTTGTGTATCTTAAATTCATTATACAACAGTAAAAACATGTATCACTCAGATGAAGTCAAAGAAACTGCACCAGTGTATTCCGCCAACGCTGAAAGGGCAATTGCACTAGTCTTGAAACCCTCCTTTTTGCATATATACTTGAGTCTAAAAAAAGAGCAAAACTTATTTATTGACAAATGGGCTATTGTAAAGTATGTTTGTGGCTACAAAGATATAAAGTTAAGCTACAAATCCATGAAACTAAAGAAACAAGTGCATTGAGATCACCTGTTGACAACACGACTAATCGTTGGCTGCACAAATATATGGACCCTGTGAATTTAAAGCACTCCTTATAAGAAAAACCTTTAAAAGGTATTACTCCTGTTCCAAACCAAGAAAAATATAGAGAAGAAAATATTACTTGGCTACTTGGCGCAGTTGTCTCAAGGCTGGAGCATAAAGGTCATTACATATACAAATTACCTTTAAAATGCACCTTGTTAGTATATTTAAGAGACTGTAAAAACACTAAAACGCTGGCAAGTGCTATAGCTTCAATGCTTACCGGCCTCAATAGTTTTGCCGATCTATGACCTTTCCTAGAAGCTTTTCTCACTTGAGTTTCTTCAGCATTAGTGCTTTTGTCAGCATTGTTATTCTTTTCAGCATTGATCTGCAAGTAAAAAGTCAGTCATGCAACATGAATTATTTGGCTAGGGGCAAAAAAACATATACCAAAAGTGGATAAAAAATAAGTGGTTAAACCTACTAAAAACATTTAAGAAGAATGGTGCAGTAGTGAATGAGCGTAACGGTGAGGATATTACCATCTTTAAAATAACATCCACTGCCCCTTTTCCGTCACCAAGTGCTCCATCAATTTCATCAATAATCTAAACAGCGCAGAACAACTCAACAGACTATAAGGGAAGTGTGTTAACAATTTAGCAGCATTATTTAACTCACCAGACACTTAGGCTTGGAATCTGACATGATGGAATTCATCTGAACTACATCGAGAATTTTTGACTCGATGGATTCGTATAACTTCGTATAATTTGAAACCCTCCTTTTTGCATATATACTTGAGTCTAAAAAAAGAGCAAAACTTATTTATTGACAAATGGGCTATTGTAAAGTATGTTTGTGGCTACAAAGATATAAAGTTAAGCTACAAATCCATGAAACTAAAGAAACAAGTGCATTGAGATCACCTGTTGACAACACGACTAATCGTTGGCTGCACAAATATATGGACCCTGTGAATTTAAAGCACTCCTTATAAGAAAAACCTTTAAAAGGTATTACTCCTGTTCCAAACCAAGAAAAATATAGAGAAGAAAATATTACTTGGCTACTTGGCGCAGTTGTCTCAAGGCTGGAGCATAAAGGTCATTACATATACAAATTACCTTTAAAATGCACCTTGTTAGTATATTTAAGAGACTGTAAAAACACTAAAACGCTGGCAAGTGCTATAGCTTCAATGCTTACCGGCCTCAATAGTTTTGCCGATCTATGACCTTTCCTAGAAGCTTTTCTCACTTGAGTTTCTTCAGCATTAGTGCTTTTGTCAGCATTGTTATTCTTTTCAGCATTGATCTGCAAGTAAAAAGTCAGTCATGCAACATGAATTATTTGGCTAGGGGCAAAAAAACATATACCAAAAGTGGATAAAAAATAAGTGGTTAAACCTACTAAAAACATTTAAGAAGAATGGTGCAGTAGTGAATGAGCGTAACGGTGAGGATATTACCATCTTTAAAATAACATCCACTGCCCCTTTTCCGTCACCAAGTGCTCCATCAATTTCATCAATAATCTAAACAGCGCAGAACAACTCAACAGACTATAAGGGAAGTGTGTTAACAATTTAGCAGCATTATTTAACTCACCAGACACTTAGGCTTGGAATCTGACATGATGGAATTCATCTGAACTACATCGAGAATTTTTGACTCGATGGATTCGTATAACTTCGTATAATCACCTCCATGCTTTATTTCCCGGTACTCTGTAGTAGTTCAAGGTAGTATAGACTCATAATTCTGAGACATCTTAGAGAGATTAACCAGGGAGATCAAGGTTTGGCGCAATTAATGAAGGACAACTTACAGGTCTCAAACTCAGTGGAGAGAGAATATGTAAGAAGTGGGAAGCAGTATCTTGAACAAATGATGCTACTGACAGGTGCCTTGAAACAAAGGGTGACATTTGGTTTTGCCATGTCTTCAACATGTCTTTCTTCTCTAAAAGCATTGCTCTAGACCTGAAAAAGAAATCTACATTTAAACCACAAATAGACAATAAATCTCTTCGCAAAAAAAAAGACAATAAAATCTTTATGTGGAAAAATTACCTCTGCAAAGCTTTTGGCCATTCAATATTTGGCTTCTCAACTTGAGCAACTATGCGGCTTATATTGATGGCTATTAGAGGTTGATATGCTGAAACAAGTGATTCAACCTACTTAGTCATATATCTATACAAAAGAAGAGAAAAAATATACAATATGATACTACCTAGAAGAGACATGTTCTGAGTCCGCCAAACATACTGGGTCAAGCAATCTGAAACTCCAAGTACATCCATACATTTTACCTGCATGGCATGTCAAACTATAATCAATGTACAAAAAACAAACAAAATCAAGCAATACATAAAACAAGCACCTCATGTTAAGAATAGACACTTACAGTTTTCTTTAGCATTGGGTCATGATAAGATAATCTCAAAAAGTTTTCATGAATCCCATCCATGGTAACTTCATAGTCGCCACTGCAAATGAGATTTTTGACGTGAACAAGGGGTGTGACACAAGCTCAAAATAAACAAAGTAAGAAATCAGTCAAATTTAATTTTACCGGTTTGATATGAGTGAGAAGAGAGAGTCAATGTCCTTGTCTTTGGTCAAATGATTGTCTGTCTTTTCAGACCGCTTGAGTTTTCTTTTTTGCAAAATCTGCGAAGCAATTTAACTTAAAAAGATGAGAAAAAGGATACGAGCAAATTTGTGATGTATCTTGTGCAACTAATAATTGAAAACCGAAATAG
Organism: Eragrostis tef; assembly: GCA_000970635.1. Taxonomy (NCBI): domain Eukaryota; kingdom Viridiplantae; phylum Streptophyta; class Magnoliopsida; order Poales; family Poaceae; genus Eragrostis; species Eragrostis tef. Next base: position 32,844 of record LAPY01000015.1, read on the forward strand.
GTAACCAAGACGTGAAGACATACGTCAATCACAGGAAACGATTTAAGCATAAATTTCGAGAAGATGAAGGTTGTAGGGCAAGGCATTTCTGAATCCATGGCGAGTGTAGAAGAGGAATCATCGGTAGAAAAAGATCAAACCTGTTTCCAAACATCAAGGATGCTTTTTGACATATCTTTCCGCCCAATTACTTGTGAGTCAAATGCTGACTGCTCCATAACTCAGTATCATTAGGAAAAGAATATCTGCTAAATAACAGCATCATATGGCTATCTGAATCAGTTCACTTACAATGTTCAGTGCCGCCCTTTTCTTGTTCAAAAACTGAAGTGTGTTTAAGCATGATCGGATGTCACATTCTGCAGGGAGGTGTTTTAGTCTAGACGATATGGAAATACAGCACATCTTAAAGGAAGAAGATACTCCATGCATATACTAGCAATCTGCTTGGACATCCATGTATTAGAAAGCACACATAAGCAAAATAAGGTCAAAAATTGAAAATTAGCTTAAGATAAGCATTTACATTGATAAGTAAGGCAGCTGATTGTGTTTGCTGTTCATGATAAGATAATCTCAAAAAGTTTTCATGAATCCCATCCATGGTAACTTCATAGTCGCCACTGCAAATGAGATATTTGACATGAACAAGGGGGGTGACACAAAGTCAAAATAAAGAAAGTAAGAAATCAGATAAATTTAATTTTACCGGTTTGATATGAGCGAGAAGAGAGAGTCAATGTCCTTGTCTTTGGTCAAATGATTGTCTGTCTTTTCAGACCGCTTGAGTTTTCTTTTTTGCAAAATCTGCGAAGCAATTTAACTTAAAAAGATGAGAAAAAAAGATACGAGCAAATTTGTGATGTATCTTGTGCAACTAATAATTGAAAACCGAAATAGGTAACCAAGACGTGAAGACATATGTCAATCACAGGAAATGATTAAAGCATAAATTTCGAGAAGATGAAGGTTGTAGGGCAAGGCATTTCTGAATCCATGGCGAGTGTAGAAGAGGAATCATCGGTAGAAAAAGATCAAACCTGTTTCCAAACATCAAGGATGCTTTTCGACATATCTTTCCGCCCAATTACTTGTGAGTCAAATGCTGACTGCTCCATAACACAGTATCATTAGGAAAAGAATATCTGCTAAATAACAGCAGCGTGTAGCTATCTGAATCAGTTCACTTACAATGTTCAGTGCCGCCCTTTTCTTGTTCAAAAACTGAAGTGTGTTTAAGCATGATCGGATGTCACATTCTGCAGGGAGGTGTTTTAGTCTAGACGATATGGAAATACAGCACATCTTAAAGGAAGAAGATACTCCATGCATATACTAGCAATCTGCTTGGACATCCATGTATTAGAAAGCACACATAAGCAAAATAAGGTCAAAAATTGAAAATTAGCTTAAGATAAGCATTTACATTGATAAGTAAGGCAGCTGATCGTGTTTGCTATTGTTAACAACAAGTTGTGTATCTTTAATTCATTATACAACAGTAAAAACATGTATCACTCAGATGAAGTCAAAGAAACTGCACCAGTGTATTCCGCCAACGCTGAAAGGGCAATTGCACTAGTCTTGAAACCCTCCTTTTTGCATATATACTTGAGTCTAAAAAAAGAGCAAAACTTATTTATTGACAAATGGGCTATTGTAAAGTATGTTTGTGGCTACAAAGATATAAAGTTAAGCTACAAATCCATGAAACTAAAGAAACAAGTGCATTGAGATCACCTGTTGACAACACGACTAATCGTTGGCTGCACAAATATATGGACCCTGTGAATTTAAAGCACTCCTTATAAGAAAAACCTTTAAAAGGTATTACTCCTGTTCCAAACCAAGAAAAATATAGAGAAGAAAATATTACTTGGCTACTTGGCGCAGTTGTCTCAAGGCTGGAGCATAAAGGTCATTACATATACAAATTACCTTTAAAATGCACCTTGTTAGTATATTTAAGAGACTGTAAAAACACTAAAACGCTGGCAAGTGCTATAGCTTCAATGCTTACCGGCCTCAATAGTTTTGCCGATCTATGACCTTTCCTAGAAGCTTTTCTCACTTGAGTTTCTTCAGCATTAGTGCTTTTGTCAGCATTGTTATTCTTTTCAGCATTGATCTGCAAGCAAAAAGGCAGTCATGCAACATCAATTATTTGGCTAGGTAGTTAAACCTACTAAAAACATTAAAGTAGTAATGGTGCAGTAGTGAATGAGCGTAACTGTGAGGATATTACCATCTTTAAAATAACGTCCACTGCCCCTTTTCCGTCACCAAGTGCTCCATCAATTTCATCAATAATCTAAACAGCGCAGAACAACTCAACAGACTATAAGGGAAGTGTGTTAACAATTTAGCAGCATTATTTAACTCACCAGACACTTAGGCTTGGAATCTGACATGATGGAATTCATCTGAACTACATCGAGAATTTTTGACTCGATGGATGATGCAGAACGGTCATCACTAGCATTTATCTGCATTTAACACTTACAATAAGCAATGTACATAATAACTAGAACTTAGTATGTTGATAAACATTTAAACTATTCATGATAAATCATGTGTATATATGTGATGATACCTTGACAGACCAGAATTAAATTTATAAGCTATCATGGATACCTTGCCAGTCAAATTTATCTCCCAGCGTATGCGGGCTCAATATGTCAATTGGTCAAACTAACCACCCAAACACTATTTAACAAGAGCATTGTTCAAATTTTGAGATGATGTAATTCAAAGGTATCTAACCACAGGCTTCTAGGTCACATAATATTCTATTTTTCCGTAGTATAAATATCAAAATATTACACACTGAAATCAAGTTATAAATTGATGAAATCTTACAATGTTGAAACAAGAAGATTTGAATTAATCACATAACAGGTAAACCTTTAACAACACACATGCTGTCAGTATTGTATGATCATAACACAGACCTCCATAACATGGTAGCCGCAATGTTTAGCAGCAACATGAGCAAGCGTTGTCTTTCCTAGCCCAGGTGGACCACAAAGTAGCAAAACCTGAAAAATAAGGAGGGTATTTTTAATTGCTTTGTAATATATACAACTTCTGGTCATAACAGACCAACCAACCTTTTGTTCTGGTGTATTATCCATGGATGACCTTTTGCTAAAGGAGCTAACAGAACCCTCTGAGTTGCCATTAGATCCATTCAGGGGCATGTCATCTTGACTCACAACGGTACCTCCCTTACCCTTTGAGAATAAACTTTTGTTACTTGAATTCTTTTGGGTGGTGGAAGAGTGCCGACGTAAAGCAGATAAAACATCATCACTTGTGGCCCGAATATGGGACCCAAAAACACAGGAGTCCCATTGTTTTATCCATAGAAGTACCTGAACAAGACACAATCAAACATGTCCAGTTAAGGACAACTCAAGTACCTGAGCAAGATGCAGTGTTCAATGACAGTAGTACAGTAAGAGGGACTGCAAAGCTATTTACCTCCCTGTTTGTGTGCTCATCACTTAAGAGCTCTGTGAATGAATTTGGCGCATACTTCTCCACCCAAAGTTGTTCTGTGACTAGTGGAGTCACTGAACATACCTCCCGATCTAGTGAATCTGTGCTTTCCTGCAAGGCCTTCACAGCCATTGCAAAAGTGATTAGTCAGATTTTCAACAGCTTATATCACTAGGCAGTGAAAACATAAGTTAAAGTTCTTATACATGCTCTTTCTTAAGCCTGTACGTAATACTGTTATTACATGGTTAGCCACACAAACCAAATGTGCAGTGCAGAGTGAGATACGGAAATGTCACATATCTTCAAAATTGCTCCATGGAACAAGAATATGGGTTTCTGGTGCGACTTCTGCAATTGCCTATGATAGATTTTCATCATGAACTACACAAGACTAGAAGACCATGAGAATTCCACACATTTCCCATTTTTATTTTGGCCCCAGGAAAAAACTATATAATTGGCCAAAGCATATAATTAGGTTGCAGAAGTAGCCAGCTTTTCCTAGTATAGTCAACAGGGTCCATTGTGTTTTCCCAAACAAGCACCACTAGCATAACCGTATAAGTCATTAGTTTGGTTTCGCAATCTCCCACAATTCAACAAAAAGGTTCATAGTTAGTTAATGCTAATAGGATCCCGGTAAAACAATCACAAAGTATTCTAAATGCGTCCATAGATGTACCTTTGCTAAAGCCTCTTGCTCGGCACGCCTTGTTAGTGAATGAAAGGATTCTGAGAGCAGCCCTGCAAAGGCGCAAAAACCCGGAAGTGATGAATGGAGTCAGGAACACACCATCAATCGCATTTTGATTCTCGAGATAAAGTGCGAAATAAATAACATAGTAACGAACCCTTGTGGCTGGGGCTTGGGTTGGAGAAGCCCCTTTGCCTCGTTCCCCTTACTCCTCCACCAACCAACCCGTCCACTGCAAGCTTGGCATAAGCTCGCTCCCCATTGGGCGCAGTGACGGGCACACAATCCCCCTGGATCTCCGACGCGAACCGCGAGATTGTCTTCTCCACGATTACTTCAGGGGCAGGAGGCGGAGAGTACCGCAGCCAGTCCTCCTCCCCCGAATCCTCCCGCTCCAAGTTTATCCTCTTGCTCCTCTCCTGCTCCAGCTGAGGCGAAGGGGGAGGCCGCTTCAGACCGCCTTCCAATACCTCGGCTTAACGCGCAGTTGGCAAATCCCGTCAGCCGCCGAAAAAAAATCGAGAGTTGGGTTGTGATCTAAAGACATGGTGAGTGGTACAAACCTGCTCCTGCGGGTTTCGGAGGTGGTGGCGCAGCCTGCTGCGGCTGCGGGGAGTCGCCGGGGAGCGGGAAGAAGCCCGCTTCGGGGTCGTCGAAGTAGGCTTCCTCTTCTTCCTCCGGAGGGAAGCCATGGCTCTCCATCCACTCGAGCTCCTCCGGATCTGGCATATCCATGTCCATGTCCACCTCCATCGCCGGCGCCGGCGCAGCGCAAACCAATCGGCGGCGGAAATGTGAAGAGCCGATGGCGGGAAGTGGCGGGCTAGCGGTCGGTGGAGGGGGTTGTTGCCGCCTTATGCCAAGTGTGGTTTCTGTGGTGGGCTCCTAATAAGGGTAATACAATGAGCCCAATTTGAACTTTTGGCCCATGCCTGTTTGGTCATTCTCAAAACGTGTTCTACAAACTTAAGGGGAAAAATATACTTACTATCTTCAACTATTTACTTTGTCCAAAGTCTTGTCTCTGTTTGATCCCTTGAAATATTTATGAAAATTTGTCTACGAGACATTGTTCAAACGTGATTTTGTTTTTGGGACATCACATTTGTAAATTTTGTAAACATGGTTTTGTCTACATGACACTGCAACAAATAAAAAGTCAATTTAATTAGAAAGAGACCAAATTACCCTTCTTCCTCAGGAGCCCCATCCACGTTCGAGCCTCCCCTCCAAATCCTCATGAGCATGAGCTCACCGAGTTCCTCTCTGCCATCTTCTTCCTCGTCACGTTGCTCGCTCCTCTTTTGGCCGTGAAGCCATCCAAGTGCATGATCTCCCCTTCATCTTATCTCTCGGCCAAGCACAGCAAGAGCACAGCTACCCTTCCTCTATGGGCGTAACCTCGCCGGAGCCGCCCATCCTCACGGAGCCCATCCCAATCCCCCATGAACGCGAGCTCGCCGAAGTGGCCCCATCTGCGCCGAGCCCCACTGCCAATCCCCCATGGCATTTCTGAATCCATGGCGCGTGTAGAAGAGGAATCATCGGTAGAAAAAGATCAAACCCCTCGCCAAGCCTCATCTTCAAGCTCCTCCATCCCAAGCACATCCCCGCGAGCTGCAAAATCTTGCCGTCCTCATGACTAGCTTGGTACTACACATTTAGCATGTTCTTCCAGCGTGCTATTACCCCTGTATTTGCATGAAGAACAAGCGCTGGGTCCCCGGTTGCCTGCCGCTTTGCATTAGGAACAAGCGCAAATTCTCCTGCGCAAGCACCATGCTTATGGCTGCATCGCCGTGTGTGAGCTCGTGGCTGCCGCGCCTTGTGCGATGAGCAGGCCACTGGATTGCAGAGGAACAGTGTCTGGCCAGGCGGGGAATTCGAAGGGAAGGCAGCAGGGGCAGTTGTGTCATTTTAATCTTATTTTCTCTCCTTTCCATCTAAAAATGGTTAAAATATTGAACGCGGTGTCCAGATAAATACATGTTTTCTTAGTGTCCAGTGGGCAAATAAGAGAGATGTGGTGTCCTAGAGACAAAACCACGTTTTAACGGTGTCCTGTAGACAAAAATCCTAAATATTTACCTCTTATGGCATCTATATTTTTCTATTCGTTATATATGTTTAAATTTGGTGAGTTCAGAACTACTTTAGAAAAATGCTTTATGAATTATTTTATTACTATCGTCAAGCATTTTCCATACATCGAGCACACAACATGTTCCGTACGCTATCAAGCTAGTCACAAAAAAATTCTAATATATTTTTGTAACATAGTGCATGATGTCCTTTATGACTGAGAAAATTAACTGGAAACACAACTCATACGAGTCGAAAACAAATGTCATCGAGTAAAAGTCGCCTTTCTAAAAGTCGAGATCTGCATCTTAGGCTGCATCCAAAAAAGCACAAGCACGGTTGTGTATGTTGTGTATGCCTCGCAGTTGTACTTGCACGTGCCCATCAAGGTGTGTACTCTTTGATAATGTAGTATTTTTTTGTTTTTAAATTGATGTTGTCGTTGACTTTTTGAGTTACGTTTAACAATTTATTTTATTTAAAATATTAGTTCAAATATACAAAATTATAAGCTATATTTCGAATTTCTTTAATGATAAAATAAATCATAACAAAAATTTTGATAAATTTTAATCTTTTTTGAATAGACGAACGGTGAAACGTAACTCAAAAAGTCAACGACAACATCAATTTAAGAACAGAGGTAGTGATCGATACTGTATATATCTACATTTTTTGCAAGAATCTGTATTCATTTAGCTGCCTCGATACCGTTCTCTGTTTAATTTAATAGTGATGATCCGAAGCGGAAGCTGCAACTGTTGTCTAGTATACACCACACAACTTGCTTACTTGGCCCAACTAGCTGGATTTTGCACTTTTGCAGACAACATTTGTTTAGCTGTATTTTGTGGGTGAATCGACCTGAGGAGGTTTTTTATTTTTTACGCGAGCCTAAGGACATTGTTATCAGGATAGGAAGTATAGGAATGGGATATATTGACCGTAAACTTTGAAGTGGTAATAAACCAGACACAAGTCATTGAACGCAGATTCTAAAGCTGAATTCATACTCCACATGCCCACCTATGAAGCGATTGCGGTCACTCCACTACTCTGCCTTGCATTATGAATGAAAGAATTGCTTCCACGTAATGGCAAAAAAGGAAGCAAAATAGCATCTAATCCCTGCTCAAGCGAAGACGCGGTTAAGCAACCTCTACATAGTAGGTTCCTAAAACGTGAATTAATCCACTTCATGATGATGTTGTTGCTCACTTGCTCTTGCTCTTGCTTCTTGAGTAACCAACTCCGGCTGAGTATGACTACGGAACAAATTCCGAGGGCCCTGCTTGTCAGATAGAAATCCGGGCATCATCACCATCCATGGTCACCTGTCGCAGGCCGTCAGCAATCAGGCAGCAGTAAGATTGTTCGCGGCGGCCGGAGGGCGAGGGCATTATCGTTGTTCCACTCTGGTTAGGAGTTAGGACGGCGAGTCGATGACCGCGACCATGGCTTCTTCATTTCTCCTATTCAGTGTTTAACGCGTGAAGAATCCCATTCCGATCACAAATCTTTTTGAATTTTTTCGTGTAAAAACACTGAAACGCGGAACTCACTCCCGGATCTTTACATCCCAACAAAGAAATTAGTTTGTTCGTGGGGACGGTGGGGTGAGATCGTGACGGCCATAGTCGTTCGTGGGGACGGTGGGGTGAGATTTCATCAGAGATTTAGTTTTCTTTATTGATTAGCGATGTGACTCGGTGATTGAAGGTGAACCCGGTGGCTGAGCAGTGCTAAACCAGAGTTGCAGTGGATAGATCCATCTACCGCGGTAATAGGATCCACGTGACGCAAGGATGCATGAACAGAGCTGTGTGCGAACATGTGAAAATACCTCAGTTCAAAAAAAAACATGTGAAAATAATCCAGCGTCCATGTGCGAGAAAAATCGTTACTGCTGTGTGCGAAGGAACCGTTTGACTGTCACAGTAAGATTCCTGATCATGGTAACACAGATCAATTTATTACTCCATATAATACTTTCCTGTCGCATAGCTTAGCCACCACTCCATTTTTAACGCCCACGGGATCAGCGACTTGCTCAGTTGCAGCTCTTTTTAGAATTTCACCGAACTTCTTTGGTAGATCCACACCCACTCCATGTAAACTTTGCAGGGTGCTCCTGTTTTTAATTGACACGCCCTTTTCGATTAGACCATTGCTATCGGTAAGAGACAGGCTTTCAGGGTTAGCTTCAGGTCTTCTTTGCTTAAAGTAAGAACGTTGGCACAAAGGGGGGTCGTTAACAAATTTGGCTATTATCTAAAAAAATACTCTGTATAGCGCTATCTTCTAGCGATGGGCGGCGCCGTGAGGACCCAATAGATGGATGGGATGTTTCGCACAAGTAATTCCCATATCAGAGAGCTTACAGAAGAAAGGAAGATGCACAATTTTTGTCACTACATCAATCTAAGGTTTGAGCAATTTGTCACTCAACCAAAGAAACTATAGCTTGCAAGACAAGTCGTAGCCATTAATAAGTACTACTCTTCACTTTGTTGATCCGGAGTAACCGAGTAAGCTCACAAAGTCAGGACTCAGGACCACAAATGGAGGGCTAGCTTGGTTGGCTCATTTCGGTTTTCTTCTGCACGAAGCATGGATTGTTAGCGAGGCGTCAAAAATTTCAGCTGATACGCTTGGAGAAAGCGACAGGTTCCTGAGGCCTTGCTCGCAAACTTGCGATCTCCTTTTGGCCTTGCAACAGTTACATCCAACTTTCCACGGCAGAACCGCGTATCGCTGACATTCCGGCCTTCAATCAAAGCCGCGTCCCATCCGACGCACCGGTTGCACAGTTCATGTCCCGTCCAGCACAGCACTCGACACAAGAAAAGCACAATCGCTGCGGCAGCCGGCAGGGGAAAAGCACCTCCTCAGATGCCTTGGCCTCTGCACTGACAGTTATTCTCTGTCCTCGTCGGCCCCGTGTCTGTACTAGTATACCTCCCCCTCCCGCTCGATTTCGATCGGCACGCACGCACGTACGCACCACGCCGCCCCGCGGCCGTAGTCAGCCAGAGAGAATCGGTTCGATTTCGCCCTCTCGCCCGCTGGCTCGATTCGTTCGTTGATTCGTCGGGTTTTTCTCCACCACTTCCTCTCCTTATTTTTTTTTCCTTCCCGTCTCCCCCTGCACGGCCACTGCCAGTCCACCACCACGTCCCGGCCGCCGTCGTCGTCGTGCTTGCCCGGGCGCACCCCGCCGCGCCCCGGTGCCGTTCCCGCGACGCTGCTTCTCCGCGCTGCCACTACCGCCGCCGCGTCGCGCCCCCTGCGTGGGTTCCAAGCCAAGGCGGCAGTAGGAGGGAGCGGGAGGAGGAGGAGGAGGAAGGATAGGGGGCACGGCACGACTTGGAGCGGTGCAAGCGAAGGCGGGGCGGCCTTTAATTCGGGCGGTGGGCTGAGCCGGAGGATCGGTGTGGGCCGGAGCAGGATGGCGCAGGCAGACAACAACGATGTGGCGGCGCCGCTGCTGCAGGGCGAGGACGCGGCGGAGGCAGAGTGGAACTCCAGGCCGCGCCGCATTGCTCTCTTCATCGAACCGTCGCCCTTCGCGTCAGTACTCCTCTTCCCATCTTGAGCTCTCTTGCTGCTAGTCGGATTGGAGTAGATCAGATCGAGATGCTCTGCATGCGCGTTAGGCCACTGGGCCACTGAGATGCATGATTGGTCAAACCTGCTGTTTATCTGATCCATGCGCCCATAATTGTAAAGTCAATGGCTTCCTTCTCTTGCAGTTACATCTCTGGGTACAAGAACCGGTTCCAGAACTTCATCAAGCATCTACGAGAGATGGGCGATGAGGTGTCCAGCTCTACTACAATTCTGTTTGTTCATAGTGTGTCCTGGTGCAGGACATGGATTAGTCTTTCTTGAAGTTCCTTGTTGCACCTTGGAAATTGACGTCTGCACCTTTGCTTCAGGTGTTGGTGGTGACCACACATAAGGGAGCTCCTGAGGAGTTCCATGGAGCAAAGGTCATTGGCTCGTGGAGGTAATCCATAATCCAACTGACTACCTTTACTTTAGCTCTAGTGATCAGCTCACTTGAGAAATACCCAACAAGTTTTAGAACTATTTTCCTGAAAGCAAGGATGAGATTTACTGTGTAATCGTGTGTTGCTTCCTTGTTGGGACGACGAGAGCAAAGTATCTTGTAGCCAACTCACATGCTAGTGTGGAACCTGTACGTCATGCAGTGGGATTATTGTTGGTGATGGCATACATGGCTTTTTAAGTTTTGTGCTGTTTAGTTGTCTAATTTGGGACGACATCAGAATTCTACTTTGGAAAATTCAGCTTTGACCGTTTCGGTAACTGAAATTCCTCCTTTTCAGCTTCCCATGTCCCTTGTATCAAAATGTTCCACTTTCGTTAGCGTTGAGCCCCAGAATATTTTCTGCGGTGACCAAGTTCAAGCCGGACATAATACATGCTACTTCACCCGGAATTATGGTAATCTTTGAAAATCCGCAGATTATTATTAACTTTTCTCCATTTGGTTATTAGACACTTATTACCCTCTGCCGTGATTTCAGATTTTTGGCGCTCTTGCAATAGCAAAGATGATATCAGTTCCAATTGTTATGTCTTATCACACGCATCTTCCAGCGTGAGTCCCTCTTATTGAAATGATAATTGTTGCTGCAACTTGAGTCTATTTACGTGTAGTTATATGCAGATTTTTAAATATCTAGAGCTGGGATTAGCTTTGGATATTGGGATGTACATTTTCTGTGTAGCCTCTGTTTTTTATTCATACAAAGGGACCATCATCACTGAGGGATATATATAACTTTTATGCGGCATCAATATTTGAAATTCTTGAAGCTCTGTACACATGCATTTAAACATCAGTAACTTTGGGCTACTTTTGCAAAAGACTGACTGGTTGACCAGATGGATTATTACCGACGAGTCGTATTCTTGTGAATTTGCTGATGAATGATGTTTTACTAGAGTTAAATAAACATATCGCACCTGAGAATGCTTGGGTGTATGTTGCATTTCATGGACAATAATCACTGAGCATCCTTAAGCACCCAAGCCAAAAATCTGTGCAGGAATGAAATACACTCATACATAGATTTAGGCAGCCATGATATAAATCTGGTTTCATGTATTTCAACATAGACCCAAAAAGGTCTGTTGCAGTACAAAATTACCCGAATCTTCCACATATATGTATGCGCAAGAAAACATATATGTACAGAAGAATTGGCATGCATCCTTAAGAGACTAATTTTCTGCCTCTTATATGCTTGTCAAATGGTTCATCCTGCTACGATTTACCTAGTAGACATAAGTTGGCATGCAAGGTTTCAGTTGTTATGTTGTATATTTTAGTATTTAGTGTCAATTGGGTCATGACTGTTAGTGTTTTCACTTTCTTAGTTAATTTTCTGTTATGGATTCCAGGTACATACCAAGATACAATCTGAACTGGTTACTTGAGCCGACGTGGAGTCTTATAAGTAAGTCACAATATGATCTTATTTCGTTCTCACTAAAACAAGAGTGAGATACAAAACTTTCATGTTTACACTCTTATTTTATTCAATAAATAAGGATGGTCCAATAAGATATGATCTTTCTTCTACGTGTGTGCTGACTCTCTTTGTTTTAAAGGGTGCCTCCACAGAGCTGCAGATCTTACTCTAGTTCCTTCAGTAGCTATTGCCGAAGACTTTGAAACTGCTAAAGTAGTATCAGGTTAAACAGCGAGAGCAAACAATGTTTTTGTATTTTTTTATCCCACCACCTAGGCTAAACATTACGTAGCTTTCCTCTTCAGCAAACAGAGTACGGCTTTGGAACAAGGGTGTTGACTCTGAAAGTTTCCATCCTAAATTCCGAAGTCATGAAATGCGCATGAAATTGAGGTATCACCTCTTCGATTTGTAATGATGGAATTGTCCAGAAACATCGCATGTACTAAAACACTTTCCTTTTCTCTAACACCAGTGGTGGTGAACCGGAAAAACCTTTGATAATCCACGTGGGACGTTTTGGACGTGAAAAGAATTTGGATTTCCTGAAAAGGTGAGAATTTTCTTGATACAACTGGCATCGACGTTCATCAGTATAAGCTCGAATTTAGAAGCATTGAAAAGAAAATGGAAAATATAACAAGAAAAATGGTATAAGGGAAAATTCCTGTAATGATGGATTATTCATAGCATCCATGCAGAATGTATCCATGATATTTGTTAGCACCATGGGAACAATCATGTTAATATTTCTTCTAAAACTTAGAACAGCTTTCCCTAGGTCAGTATATATATAGTTTACAATGTCTTCAAACTTTTAGCTTTAGGCATACTCAGCATATGACATTTGTTATCTTGCATTTTAGACAAGCTGTTCAAAATGGTTGTGCCTTACACATGCTAGTTATTTGCAGGTTCTCTTATTCTTTGTTATATGAATGTTCTTTGTCATATGATTAAGAGTGGCTTATTTTGTTTTAATACAGGGTTATGGAAAGGCTCCCAGGAGCAAGAATTGCTTTTGTTGGAGATGGACCATACAGGTGCGCTATTCTTTAATCATTGGCAATTTGTCGTTTTTCAATATGATACACACCTGATGAGATCCACTTATTCCAAATTAAATATCTCTGCCACATGCCTGATGCTCTATGTCTTTTTGTTAATCATTTATTCCAAATTACTAAGGTACAAGCATAGTTGTCTACTTCTGTTGGCCTTTGTTTCTCTGGGGTCTTGATTGAAACACTTATAGCCGAAGCAAGTAGGATAATGCAATAAAAGCACAGCCACCACGCGTACCAACTTGAAAAATGGGGTTGTCTGTTTGCAAAGAGCAAACCAACTTTAGATGTTTGGTCATTTGTTTGAACCTTCAATGTTTTTTCTTCTCATCATAATTTTCACCTCGCATTGCAGGGCTGAACTGGAAAAAATGTTCACAGGCATGCCTGCAGTTTTCACTGGAATGCTCCAAGGTAATGAGCTCGCACAAGCTTATGCCAGCGGGGACGTATTTGCAATGCCTTCAGAGTCTGAAACCCTTGGGCAAGTAGTGCTCGAGTCCATGGCCTCTGGAGTTCCAGTTGTCGCTGCTCGTGCTGGAGGGATACCTGATATAATACCAAAGGACAAAGAGGGCAAGACAAGCTTCTTGTTTACACCAGGAGATCTTGATGAGTGTGTGAGGAAGATTGAACAACTCCTTGTGTCGAAAGATTTCAGAGAAGCCATTGGGAAGGCTGCTAGGGAAGAGATGGAGAAGTGCGACTGGAGAGCAGCCTCAAAGAAAATACGCAATGAGCACTACAGTACTGCAATGTGGTACTGGCGGAAGAAGATGGGAAGAACTAACTAGGTTCCATCGATCCACTGGGGAATTCCATTGCCGCACTCTCCAACTAGTTACCATTAATAACCAAAAAAAAAAAATTGTACATTGTACCCAACAGCTTGTGCGTGTGTGACTAGCTGCATTCTTACGTCAACAGTTATGAATGATCGACTAACCAGTGACCACTTGTATGCACTTTGTGTAAATTAGAGCTCTTTGAGATTGTCTATTACCTCTGCTAACAGAGAAGATTTGACGCAAAGAGTCCAAAAATTGGTGACTTGGTGTTGACGTTGGTGCCTGCAACAGTATTTGCAATGTAACAATTTTAAGTTGTCGCATGTTCACAGCTGGTGACTGCTGTGAAAGTAGTCTTGGCTTAGTGGTTGAGACACCCAAGTAGCACCATTGAGGTCCTAGGTTTGACTTCTGGTGGGAGCAAATTTTCTAGAATTTAATGACATTTGTGCTTTTAGCGGTAGGCAACGTGGCCGACAGCGAGGCACTGATGGTGACTTCGTCAATCTAGAGGATTTGCCGACTCAGTCTTCGAAGATGCTCATAGGGATAAGGTTTGCGTATGTGCGTTCATAGGAGTGTGTGTGTGTGTTGTGAGTGTCTGAGTTGTACTGTGTAATCTTTTAAAAAAAGTTGGTGACTGCTGCTGCCAGGAGCTTAAAACTAAATTACAGAGTATATGTTACCACCCATGCCGGGAGACAGATGCAACAGATTAATTGTGCGATCCAGCTTTCAGAGGCACCAGATGGACAGGCAAATTGTCATCCCTTAAAATAAGCATGGACTTTTCAAATATCCTCTGCTGTTTGATATTTTATTAAAATAAAAATGCGTAATAGGTCTGAAACACTTCATGAACTTCCTTTTCCATTTTATTGATTTGGTTCCCCGAATTCAGGTTGAATGCATGCGTGAGGAAAGTTCCCTATGGTTTTTTTACACATGACCAAAAATCAGAGGGAATAGCCAAACCACATCACATTATGTCCATAATAAGTTATATAGCATTAACTAAGACCATACAACCAGAAAACAATGACCTTACGAAACATAAATAGGTTTCGACTTTCTAAGATGATGAGATACAAACTCTGCTTATTGTAACAATAACTACTGATGTAATGTACATAACCACATATCCAAGATAGTTACAATATGAACTGACCAAAATTTAGGCATGCAAGGATTACTTAGTGTTAGACAGTTATAGATGGTTACGATCCTCTTTTGGTTTAGTCTTGCGCATCACGTCTGGTCATTGATTCCGATCCCCATCGGTACTGTTTCTATAAACCGATTGTGGTTGAGTCGGTAATCCTCCAGCCTATATATGTAACCTGTACTTCATACAAGGAATACATCGTGTATTTGCATCGCTATCACTTAGTTCTTCAAAGCATGGCTATAATTGGAGCACAAGCTCCTTCATACTTCCCGTAACTTCTGCATCACAAGCGACATGTTCTTGACAATCAAAATGTTTTGTTTCCATTTCCATAGCAAAGCTTGCGTTCTGCCTACGGCTGATACCTGGCTGGCAACCATAGTTCTTTGATTCCATCATTTTTCCTTATGTTAAGAACAACCGTATATTTGGAGACAGACACAACATGAAATTAAACTTAGGCGGCAGAAACACATGCAGCGTATATTTGGCACGTCAGTTACTATGCTCGATGATAAAAACTGCAAGATCTAGAGAAATTTCTGCTGCAGATGCCTCTGATTTCATGATGATGACAATCCACAAGTATGGGCAAGTAGCAGGGAAGAGGCTGTTTAGATAGCCTCTAGATGTTTGGAGGAGCAACACTATTATTCATCCTGCAGCACGATCATGAGTTCTCCACCTTGGCTGAGTACACTGTCTAGAAAAGCAATTACGTTTTCTTTGTCCTTAAATTGTTTGGGTTCAGAAAAATCACTATCTAAATTAAACCAGATACCATCAATGCATCGAATCGCTACCCAATGCCTGCCAGTCCAGAGCCCCCTCAATCTCCTGACAGGAATATTAATCATCAAACCTACCAAAGCTTCTGCATCCAGATCAATTGACGATGCCCCTTTTCGATGATCATGCCAGATTACCTTCTTCTTTCGGGCTTCCAGTGACGCAATAAGAACATTTACATCATAGTTTCCAGTTACCACGTTGTGGTGAGGTTTAAAGATGAAAGACAAGGGAGTCCACTGGCCCTTGTTTGGATCGTTTAGAACAAGATTTCCAGCAATCCCATCCAAGTCAGCTCGGGTGAAATATTCTTTTTCCTGAACCAAAGAAAACATAATTTGACAGATTTAGTAAGACTGAACATGGTATACCTAATTAAGAACCTGATAGCACAAAAATAAACAAATGGACTATGTCGTATTGTCGTTTTATGGCCTGAAATTGTGATGATGTTTACTTTTCTGTTTTGATCACAGGCACACGAGGCCACAGGTAGAAGGTGAAACATTCTTAATAGCCTATGCCTTTGCAGTCGGATAGCCCAATGAGATTTACAAATGGACCAAATTAGCTCATAAGCAACTGCCGGTTTAAACAGAATCAAGATGATTTGACAATATGAACAAAAATGTTTCTATTGGACTAATGAATTCATGAGTCTAGAGATATCCAAAGTTGGATCAGAATTGTGAAAAATGGGTGACCAGCACACAAATGTCTATTGTACAATAACTGGTGGAAAGTGCGCCGTTTCTGCAAGAATTGACATGACTATTGGCTGGCGCTTTCTGGTATCTTATGCCCTTTAAGCTGCTGCGATATATCTCATCCGTAATAAAAAATGGGTTCAAGCAGCATGAAAAATATGTGCAGTGATGGTCAACTGTACTCGATTCCGTCCACAAACTATACTACCAAGTATCATCATCAACATTGCTAGGAACATAACGCTCAACTACTAACAATTTCATCAAGTCATTCGATCAGACCCTTTCTGGTAATGACATAATCACGTACAGTAAGGAAATCACATGAAAATCAGTTGGACCTAAAGAGGTGGGCATGGTAAAGATAGTAAATTCTAAAGAGAGTAGTAAGCACCGAGCGCTAAATACTACATGAGCAAGAAACAAGGAGATAATGCTATAGAAACTGAGGAGCCACCTGCATAAGGTTGTTGAGGGCGTGGAGGAGGCAGAACTGCAGCCTCTGCCTCTCGTGATACACCTTGCAGCTGCCGCTTCCCGCCGCACCAGATCTTTTCTCGTCTCGATTTGCTTCTGATTTGGCTCCCGGCTCCATGTCGCAGAGGGAATCGGAACGAGCCGAGCGGAGGAACTGGCTCCAACTCAAACCCCCAAGGATCACACCTACCGCAGATTCCTCAACTCTCTCCTATCGCCACGCTGACCCTTTTGATTGCGCCGCCGCCGCTGCAGACACGAAACATGAAACGGAATCGTCCTGCGGCTCCTGCCTTCTTTGGCACGGAGTAGACAAGGGAAGGGGATCCGCCGACCGCCGCCGGTACGGGGGGACGCCGTAGCTCCGTGCTCTTCCTTATCTCTATCTGGTTTTTCCCGTTTGCAGTGTCCGTAAAGGCAGAAAATAACCGAACTCCCGCTTTTATATTCATGAATCATTAATCAGAGTTTGACGATAGCTGATCTCCCGCTATTATATTCACTTGTTAGGAAATATTTATTTCGTCAAACTCAAAAGAGCGGTTGAATACAATTTTATGTAAAGTTCTAGACGCAAAATGAAAAACTACCATGTTGTTGACAGATACTAACAGGTAACAGGGCAACTTATCATATGAAAACCAGACTCGTATGAGAACTATAAAAACTCTAATCTGGGCCACATGATCTTGATCTAATGAGACTCATGAATTCAGGTGGGAGGAGGGATTTGTAAAAATCACCGCCTCCTTAATTATACTTTTGCAAATTTCTCCTTCCACCTCTCCCTTGGATCAAGATCATGTGACTCATATTGAAGTTCTTATAGTTCTTACGCGAACGTGGTTCTCATATGATATGTTGCCTCATAACAGAACGACAAATATGATATGATCTCTAATGCTATTTTATGAATTCAAAACTTTTATTGGTACAACCAAAAGTCTTGTTTTTATATGGTAGAAATTGAATTTTCCCATTTAAGCATGTAATCTAAACCTCTGAAAATGATGAACCGGAGAAAAAAATTCGAATGGGAGAATAGATTTCGTCAATTCGCTTACAAAATTCTTAGGAGGATGTTCCTTTTTGCCGCCGGACATGCTATCGTCGCATTCAAAATCCCCACAAACAAACGGCCGGCGGCTCTATTCACAAACTCGCAAGGACCGCCGCGCCTAAGAGCAGGCCCAATAGAGGGCGTATCGACCGATCCCTGGGTTAAAAAACTACTGTGAAGGAGAGAGAAAAGAGGAGAGAGAGGCTGCTTGTCTCGGCTGCCGGCGACGAGCTCCAACTGACAACAAGGGTTGCTGTCGACGGACTGGAGCCGAGCTTGTCGCAACTCAACGCGCTTTGCGGGCTCCTTCACCGTTTCTCCCATCTTTTGTGCACAGGCACACGGCTCACCCCCAAGTCTTCTTCCTTCCCCAGCGATTTTTTTCAGCACAGCGCGCCAAATCTTCTCTCGATGGCGCGAAATACGCATCGATTTCTCTCAATTCGCGCCAATTCCACATCTCCCCACCAAAAACGGCCTCCTCGTATTTCACATCGGCATCTCCTCACCTGAGTTCCCCTCTTCCCATTCCACATCGTGAAGAACCCTAGCCTCCGAGGAATCGAGAAACTCAGATGACTCGTCCACCGAAGCACGTCGCAGCGCCACCACCTCAGTCAATCCCAGGCTCGTCAGGGTGTTCTGCTGCTGGTCCTTGGTGGGGCGCTCCACCGCCGTTGCCGCAATCCGTCGGATCCCCGACTCCACCATCGATCCAAATCGATGAAGCTCCTAAAGGTGTTCAAGATTGGTACGTGCTTCTATGATTGATTATTGGTTCACGTGCCTGTCTCCGTTTTGTTGCTGCTTGCGTGAGTTGAAAAATTAGTTCCTGATGGTCGCCTAGTTTCTTGATTGTTTCTTACGTGAAGTAAAAAATTAGTCCGTGTTGCTGCTGCTTACGGGAAGTAAACAAAGTAGAAGTGCGGTGCTAGTTAAAAACAAGCTGACATTGTTGGCCATTTTGTCTTGTTAGCATGCGGCCATTCATGTCCGGGCCGTCCGATCCTGGGTTTTGGTGGGGTGCGTCTCCACTCCGGCAAGAAGGCATGAGTTCGTCGCCTCCCATTGCTTTGGACTCCGATCCTCAACATTGGTATAAAATTGTTTTTCCTTGACTCGTATGTTCTTCTGTACACTTAAAGAATTTGCTTGCTGAATAGTAGCTGCACTGCCGCACTGGTGAATGCTAGCATTAGTGAATACTAGAACAATCGTTTGATAGGTTGGATGGCCTCCCTTTTGATTGTTTTATTATGTTTATATGCACCTGCACTGAAATTAACAACTGTTTATCAATTTATTTTATTTTTGCAGGGGAATGGGTTCTCGTCCGGCCAATGGGTTTGTTAGTTTCCTTAATACTCCATGGAATCCCCACCAATACCAACACTTCTCATCTCACTCTATTAATGACCATGTAAAAGGGACTCCATCTGAGTCACAAACCTTGATTAATTTGGACAGTCCAAAGAAAAATTGCAACTCTACAAGGACCGACAAGCGGTTGCCATGGCAAAAAGAAGAAGAGACTAATTTGGTGAGTGTGTATGTATTTTTTCCTTTGGAAATAGACCTAAGTAGATAACAACACTAATTTTATTTGCCATCACTGCGGGTGAGTGCATGGTTGGAGAACTCTACTGACCCGATCAATGGGAACTGCCAAAAGACCGATCGTTACTGGGGTGGGGTTCCCCAGCGATTTTTTTCAGCACAGCGCGCCAAATCTTCTCTCGATGGCGCGAAATACGCATCGATTTCTCTCAATTCGCGCCAATTCCACATCTCCCCACCAAAAACGGCCTCCTCGTATTTCACATCGGCATCTCCTCACCTGAGTTCCCCTCTTCCCATTCCACATCGTGAAGAACCCTAGCCTCCGAGGAATCGAGAAACTCAGATGACTCGTCCACCGAAGCACGTCGCAGCGCCACCACCTCAGTCAATCCCAGGCTCGTCAGGGTGTTCTGCTGCTGGTCCTTGGTGGGGCGCTCCACCGCCGTTGCCGCAATCCGTCGGATCCCCGACTCCACCATCGATCCAAATCGATGAAGCTCCTAAAGGTGTTCAAGATTGGTACGTGCTTCTATGATTGATTATTGGTTCACGTGCCTGTCTCCGTTTTGTTGCTGCTTGCGTGAGTTGAAAAATTAGTTCCTGATGGTCGCCTAGTTTCTTGATTGTTTCTTACGTGAAGTAAAAAATTAGTCCGTGTTGCTGCTGCTTACGGGAAGTAAACAAAGTAGAAGTGCGGTGCTAGTTAAAAACAAGCTGACATTGTTGGCCATTTTGTCTTGTTAGCATGCGGCCATTCATGTCCGGGCCGTCCGATCCTGGGTTTTGGTGGGGTGCGTCTCCACTCCGGCAAGAAGGCATGAGTTCGTCGACTCCCATTGCTTTGGACTCCGATCCTCAACATTGGTATAAAATTGTTTTTTCTTGACTCGTATGTTCTTCTGTACACTTAAAGAATTTGCTTGCTGAATAGTAGCTGCACTGCCGCACTGGTGAATGCTAGCATTAGTGAATACTAGAACAATCGTTTGATAGGTTGGATGGCCTCCCTTTTGATTGTTTTATTATGTTTATATGCACCTGCACTGAAATTAACAACTGTTTATCAATTTATTTTATTTTTGCAGGGGAATGGGTTCTCGTCCCTCCAATGGGTTTGTTAGTTTCCTTAATAATCCATTGAATCCCCACCAATACCAACACTTCTCATCTCATTCTATTAATGACCATGTAAAAGGGACTCCATCTGAGTCACAAACCTTGATTAATTTGGACAGTCCAAAGAAAAATTGCAACTCTACAAGGACCGACAAGCGGTTGCCATGGCAAAAAGAAGAAGAGACTAATTTGGTGAGTGTGTATGTATTTTTTTCCTTTGGAAATAGACCTAAGTAGATAACAACACTAATTTTATTTGCCATCACTGCAGGTGAGTGCATGGTTGGAGAACTCTACTGACCCGATCAATGGGAACTGCAAAAAGACCGATCGTTACTGGGGGGATGTTACTAATGCTTACAACAGTACCATCCCAGCAAACAGGGCAAGAACATCTAAACAGTTGAAGGACCATTTTCAAAAAATTAAGAAAAAGGTGGGGTGGTTTTGTGCTGCCTGGAAGGATGCTAACTTGGTATATGCTAGTGGTCAATCTGATGACCAGCTGTGGGATAAGGCACAAAAGATGTGTGAACAGGACTACCCAGATGGCCCTTTTATGATGAAGCATTGCTGGCTGCTTCTACGTGACAAACCAAAGTGGCACGCAATCTTGGAGGACAAGAAAGGGAAGGTCGATGGCGAGGGTGAGGTAGGAGAAGACATGCCCTCTGCTGCTGCACAATCTGAAGACCGTCCTATGGGGACAAAAAGGGCAAAAGAAAAACGCAACGGAAAAGGAAAGGCGAAGGGGTGTCCACAGCCCATGGAAGATATCCTCCAGCAGCTTACCAAAATCCAAGGCACACCTGAAGATCGCAATGAGATGCTAGAGACTCAGAAGCCTGTTTCAAGTGAAAATCTTGAATCGGCGAGACTTAACCACCTTGCTGCAAAAGAAAATGCGAAGGTGGCTATGCTGGAAACATACCAAACACTTATTGGGAAAGAAACTAGTGGATTGTCTGATGATGTCAAAGCTGAACTTGTGATGGCTTTGAAGTGCATGAGGGAGAGTATATTTCCAAAAACTCAGTGAGGTATTTCTTCCATATACTCTATTTGTTAATTTATGCTGATGATATCAAAGATGAACTACTGAACATTTATTCATTTATTTCAGGTGAATGTGAAACTACAGATGCTGGCTTTTGTTCTTTTGGTGGTTGTTTATGAAGAAAGATACTATTGATTATTTTGATGCCCATGATTTAGTAAATGGGATATCAGTCATGTGACTGAAAGATTCTAGACTTCGGTGCGTGGCACATTTGGTAATTTTTTCTTTAATTCTAGTGGATGGATCTGATGTGATATGAACTAGCAACGTGCAACGGAACGCAACGGAAAAGGAAAGGCGAAGGGGGTGTCCACAGCCCATGGAAGATATCCTCCAGCAGCTTACCAAAATCCAAGGCACACCTGAAGATCGCAATGAGATGCTAGAGACTCAGAAGCCTGTTTCAAGTGAAAATCTTGAATCGGCGAGACTTAACCACCTTGCTGCAAAAGAAAATGCGAAGGTGGCTATGCTGGAAACATACCAAACACTTATTGGGAAAGAAACTAGTGGATTGTCTGATGATGTCAAAGCTGAACTTGTGATGGCTTTGAAGTGCATGAGGGAGAGTATATTTCCAAAAACTCAGTGAGGTATTTCTTCCATATACTCTATTTGTTAATTTATGCTGATGATATCAAAGATGGACTACTGAACATTTATTCATTTCTTTCAGGTGAATGTGAAACTACAGATGCTGGCTTTTGTTCTTTTGGTGGTTGTTTATGAAGAAAGATACTATTGATTATTTTGATGCCCATGATTTAGTAAATGGGATATCAGTCATGTGACTGAAAGATTCTAGACTTCGGTGCGTGGCACATTTGGTAATTTTTTCTTTAATTCTAGTGGATGGATCTGATGTGATATGAACTAGCAACGTGCAACTTTCTAAGTGTATTTTGTGGTTGCATGTTGCAAGCAACATGACTAGCTACATAGATGGCTTTAGGGCCTGTTCGTTTTTTTAGCCAGATTTTAGCCATTTAGAATATTGTCATTTAGTAGTACTAATTAAAGTCTAATTACAAAACTAATTGCAGAAACATGTGCTAATTTGCGAGACGAATCTAATGAGTAATTATGCCATAATTAAGCCATAATTAGAAGATGGTTACTGTAGCATCACTGTAACGAAACATATCTTAATTAGGCTCGTTAGATTCGTCTCGAAAATTAGCCCCTATTTGTAAAAGGGTTTTGTAATTAGACTTTATTTAATACTTCTAAATGGTAAGATTCCCTTCTTGGCTAAAATTTTAGCCATTTTAGCCATTTTAGCTAGGCGAAACGAACACCCCTTAGTTTGGATCAGCATATCTCAAGTGTACTTGTATGGATTGAATATTTGTGTCCTTTTTTGGAGCCAAGCTATCAGACAAACCAATGCATTGTTTGTATATTACCTTGTCTCAAAATAACATGTACTTGTCGGTAAGACAAGCTTATTGGGCTTGCTCTGAAGACGACCGGAAGAAGTCATCGGAGCAGCATATTCCGGCATCCAGGCGAACACAGCAGTAGTACTCCACAGACCACAATGAAATGACGCGGCGTCATACTCGATCACTGTCCAGTCTTCCACCGTAACGTACCAACTGCGCTTTCTTCCCCATAACGCGCCAAGCGTGAGATATTTCCCCCGATTCCTCCCACCCGAAACCAAAAAGTTCGGTTTTATTTCACGTTTCAGCTTCGAAGAGAATTTGACATTCAGTTCCAGATAAGCACCGTTCTGCTGGTTAGTAGAAAGTCTTCATCAAGTCTAAAATAATGCAGTCTTGAAGAACTCGTTAAAATCGCGTGCGCGGAAGGGGAACCAGTTTTAAAAGGGTGGGTGTCGTGCGGGATCACACGGCAGCAGTAGTCTCGAGTCTGAACTCGAAGAAGGGAAAACTGCGAGTGAAGCACGGAATTGACGGGCGAGCCCATTTGGTCGAGTCGTGCCGGCTCCGGCCCGCCCCCGCTCGCCTTGCTTCCGTCTCCTGCAATCCGTGGAGACCGAGCAGGCAAGCGGCGGAAGCAAGTCACTCGTGGGCGCGGCGGGGTCTTAGTTTACTCATCAGGTTCGCCGCAGTGATTCACCACCGGCCGGCGAAG
>LAPY01000015.1:73452-83467 GCA_000970635.1 Eragrostis tef
TCTCGAATCGCTCAAGCTCAAGGCCAAGCCCCGTGCCGCCATGTTCAACCTCATCTCCGACGACTGGGGCGGGTCGGCGTCGCCGTGGATCCGGCAGCTCTCCGCCACCTTCCACTTCCTCAAGGCACTCCACCTTCGCAGGATGAAGGCGTCCGACGAGGATATCACCGTCCTCGTCCGCGCCAAGGCGCACATGCTCGTCACGCTCAAGCTCGACCGCTGCTCTGGCTTCTCCACAAGTTCTCTCAGCCTAGTCGCCCGCAACTGCAAGTAAATCCCTTCCCCTAATAATTACTGAAGTACTAGAGAGTATAGTTCATTTACAGTCGTCTATTATTACATTTTGGTAGTAGTCAACAGTCATTTGTAGTTTTCCGCTCTTTTATTGGATAATTCACGGTTCAATTTGGTTTATTTAGGGAAAAATAAGAATTAAAAAACTGGGGATGTTTGCAAAGGATGTGATAAGGGGATTTTCTCCTATCAGGAAATGTGCATTTAACGCGGTTTTTTTTTTCATTATGATGGTAACGCACCTCACTGTGAGTTCACATTCTTGCTTTGCTTGGTGGACCTTAGTTCTTATTATAGTAATACAATTAGACCTTGCAAGTGTGCTTCAGGTATTAGTAGAACATGCACTCTAAATTTTGGCTCCGCATGTTGTTAACCATCCATGTCTGTTGCAATGTGCAGGAAACTGGAAACACTGTTTTTGGAAGAAAGCACAATTGATGAGAAAGATAATGATGAATGGATTCGCGAACTTGCTACAAACAACCGTGTACTCGAGACGCTGAATTTCTTCTTGACAGAACTCAAGGCGTCCCCGGAGTATCTTACCCTCCTTGTGCGCAATTGCCAAAGGCTGAAAACTCTGGAGATCAACGAATGCCTCATGTCTGAACTGACCAGTATGTTCCGTTCAGCACAAGCACTACAAGAATTTGGTGGTGGTACCTTTGAGGATCCAGGACAGGCTGTGGATAGTAGAAATTTTGAGAACTATTATTTTCCTCCCTCATTGCACCGCTTGACTTTACTCTACATGGGCCCAAATGAGATGCAGATACTATTTCCGTATGCTGCTAGACTTAAGAAGCTAGACCTTCAGTTTGCATTCATTAACACAGAGGATCACTGTCAGATAGTTCAGCGCTGCCCCAATCTAGAAGTTTTAGAGGTATGTTGGAAGATTGTTATACATGTGTTTTATCTTTTCTGTTTGGATGTTGCAAAAAGGAATATGATATTTCATACGTTTTGTATTGATGTTCCTTTTTCTCCCCCTTTTGGAAACAAACAGGTAAGGGATGTGATAGGGGATCGGGGATTAGCAGTTGTTGCGCAGACCTGCAAGAAATTACAGAGACTCAGAGTAGAGAGGGGAGATGATGACGAGGGTCTTGAAGATGAACAAGGTGTCATTTCACAGGTTGGGGTGATGGCTATAGCCCAAGGCTGCCCTGAATTGAAATACTGGGCAACACATGTCTCAGACATTACAAATGCAGCTCTGGAGGCCATTGGTACATTCTGCAAAAATCTTAATGATTTCCGCCTTGTCCTGCTCGATAGAGAAGCGCATTTAACTGAATTACCACTTGACAATGGGGTTCGTGCCTTGCTGAGAGGTTGCACCAAACTCCGGAGGTTTGCATTTTATGTGAGACCTGGGGTTCTATCTGATGTTGGCCTTAGCTATATTGGTGAATTTAGTAAGAGCATCCGTTACATGTTGCTTGGTTATGTTGGCCAATCTGATCGTGGACTGCTGCAGTTCTCACAAGGGTGCCCAAGCTTGCAAAAACTGGAGCTGAGAGGTTGCTGCTTTACTGAGCGCGCGTTGGCCATTGCAGCACTACAGCTCAAGTCATTGAGATATCTATGGGTGCAAGGATACAGGGCATCTCCAACTGGTGCGGATCTCATGACAATGATACGCCCCTTTTGGAACATTGAATTTATTGCCCCGGACAAAGATGAACCTTGCCCAGAGGGTAAGCAACAGATTCTGGCATACTACTCTCTTGCAGGAAGGAGGACAGATTGCCCTCCGTCAGTAATTCCGCTCTACCCAGCATTTTGAGTGTACATACTTGCTTCTTGCTGGACTGCAAGCTTATGCTGGGTGTAGGTCCATTGCTTCCATTATCTGCAACTGCAAAGTGAATATCTGATTAAAAGACTTTCAGATATTACACTGCACAGAACTCCAAAACTGGATTTAAGCAGGATGACCAGCTTGAGGAACAGAGTGCTTTGCGAACAATCTAAGAACAGTCATGCAAATCTGAAGGCAGCACTTCAGCTTCAGCTTAGTGACACTGGCCAGTATGTAGACCGTGCCATTTTACTAGGCTTGGACATACAATTTTGTAATAATATGCCCTGTTAGTGTCTTGTCAACTTTATGCCATTGTATTGCTATAATGAACTAAGTGTATCAATTAGTTGTTGCTCAATATTTGGTGTTCTCCTCATTTGGTCGCTGGTAACTTGTAGTTCCGTGGAATCAGGGAGTGCGGTGCCTACCCTCTCCGTCTACATTTTGCTGCTGCTTCAGTGTGAGGAGCAGTTACATAGATCAACCCAAATACAAGTTTGTTTCAAAGAGTCTACTCTAGCCAGATCATAAGCTACTTAAAATCCATCGACCCAAAAGCTAGTTTTGTTTCAAAGAGAAATGTACCCTAGCCAGCTCATCTCTTTTAGTGGCTTGTAAAGTAACTTCCTCAGCTAACGGTGGTCACTTTGGACCGTGCCGTACTTCTTCTCAATACACGACAAATCAAACCAACTATGGTTCCACTTAAGATACGGCCTCATGTGATATTCAAAAAATAGAACTATGACAATGACTGGAAGCAGTACCACAGAACAAGGCGGATTCACGAAGCACACTACACAACGATATCGAAAAATTATCAAGATAAAACGTGGCAGTATATCATACAAAGCACATTAAAAGGATATCGAAACATCTGAATAGCACCTGGGTATATGAATACCATCAAGATACTTGAAACTTAGCAGTATGTTATACAAGCACAAACATAATATAGTTTGAAAAGATACCTCAAACATACATATAGCTCCCATGAATAGCACTGGGACATAGATCATTTCGTTCTACATAGGGACACAGACCTCCAGCTCAAGCTGAACGCTCCCTAGAGACAGAGCGTGAGTAAGAACTACGGCTGTGTGAGTAGCTTTCCCTTGAACGACGCCTCTTGCCGGAAGACCTGCTGCATGGCCGTTTCCATTCACTATACCCTTTCTTTGGAGAATAGCTCGTTGATCTTTCCGACACCGAGGAACTGCTCCGAGACAAGCTATTCTGAGGTGATGCACTGCGAGAATAGCTCCGCCCTCTGGCCCTCGGAGAAGCACTTGGTGACCTGGAGACCGATCGATAGTGGCGCCTTCTGTAGTATGGCGATGTAGACCGGTCATAAGAACATGACCTCCGTCTTCTGTAACGGTATGGTGACCTTGAACGATAGCTGTATGGAGACCTTGAGCGGTACCTGTACGAAGACCTTGAGCGGTACCGCCTGTCATATGGTGAGTATGATCTGCGCCTGTCATAGGGTGAGTATGATCGTCTTCTGTCATATGGGGAGTATGATCGATCTCTATCATATGGAGAATAAGACCGTTCACGATCAGGTGAGTAGCGTGAGCTGTAACGGTCCCTCCGAACTGGTGAGTAGCTCGGGGAATATCTTCGTCCTGGTGTCAACATGTAATCAAGAAGTCAACAACAGGGATAATCAACCACTGCTTCTATTGTTCTGAAAAGAAATAGGTGAAAGATAAAAAAAAAGGGGTGATTGGCTTGCTTGCCTCGTGATGATTTTGAGCCAAGATACTTCCCAGGTGTTGGTGTTCGACCCCGTCTTCTCTTTGCCTGCGTAACATACAACCAGATAAGGAAACGTTTTTCATATTAGAAGCAAGACTAATTAAATTATTTGAGAATCTGAATTACATATTCAACACAGGAAATATACGATGAGGGGCATACAACCCTTTGATTGAGGTAGCATGCTTTGGTTGTTAGGTTGTATTGATGCAGTGCAGCTATCAACATCTACCCTGTTGCTGTCAACAAATCTTCAACGAACAGAAAAAACTCAAAACATTAAGCTTGAACAACTAAAAAAAATACAATTTCCATTTTGTAGAAGCTTAATATGGACACTGTTCACACATTATCAGAGTTTGTGTTTATACCATCTCAACAGTTATGACACGACCTTCCAACACAGAGCGGTCTAGATATTTAATGCAGCGATCAGCCTCCTTAACAGTAGCCATGGTAACAAAACCAAATCCTCGGGATTCTCTAGTCCAAGGATCAAGCACAACACTCGCATCAGTTACCTACAGCAACAGTCGGCAAGACAAAGTAGTAGTCAGAACTGCATAGTTCTTCTAAAAGCGAACCTCATATAAACACTTGTTTACCTCTCCCTCAGCTGAAAAGTGTTTCTCCAGGTCTCTATCCGTAACACGGGCAGATAAGCCAGTAACATAGAGATTGTTCCCAGGGTTTTCCACATCGCTTGAGTCCACACTCCTAAACAAGATCCAGAAATTAAGACTCTAAACATATATAAGAAAACAGAAACACGTTAAAAAGTTCCATGATCAAATGCATACCTAGAACGACTCCTATACCTTGAATGGCTGCTTCGCCTGTAAGGTGAGCGAGATTCATACCTTTTACAGTAAACCATTCAGTTAACTTACCACAACACCAAGCAAAAGCTTCAGGGGGAAAAAATGAGAAAAGTAGTCAAGGACGTAAGCTACTCTTACCTTGATCCTCTTGAGTACGACATCTGCAAGATAAAGAGATATGCATATCAGCATCTGCCGAGTGGAAACATATTACTTTGTTTTTTTTTTAAGTCAACCAGGGGGGTGTACTCCCCACCTGAATTTCATTGCATGAAATGGGTGGCACCTGACGACCCGGTTCAGGTGTACAAAACAGTTGAAACAAGTCAAAGAAACAGAGTATTACTTCATTGCATTAAATAATATTTTGTAGCAAGCTGTCAATAAGTGATCAGCTCCTGAAAGTAACCTAAATTCATCGCTAAAATGTGCAGAATAGTGTCCAAGCAAATATTTCTCTATAACTTACTCATGTTTTCCACTTGATAATATAACATGAGTGAACTGGCAGACAAATATTTTCAAACTAATCTTGTTCCATTTTCCTTTGAGTAAATTTTATAGAACAACAACTATTTCTTTTCTTAAAGGAAATCGTCTCTTCTTACTCCTATTTCTCTGTTACGACCTAGAAGTAGTGAATTACTGTCATCCAGATATGTTGCTGTCATTTCGTATGCCATCAGAATCAGCTTTCTAGACAATGTCATTTCCCGAAATCAATACCTGGTTTGAGGTAATAAAGTTTGTTCTCGTTCCCTGAAAAATTCTAGTCCTCTAAATTCATTTTGATGCCTCAAGTTTAACCATTATCAAAAAGAAAATCCACACACCATAAAAATTCTTCCAAATCCACACACAAAATAAGGGCGAAATTGCCACAGCACTACATCAGCTGATTTATGTTCTTTTATTTCATCTAGCGCAAATCTAGTGTGTCTTCAAACTGTAACATCGTCCAATCAATCTATGACCGACTGATCCTCAATCAACGTCTAAGTCGAATAACTTCATTCGTAATTACAACCCATCTATAATACGAAGGCACGCGGGTCAACTGTTTTAACTTTCGTTACGATTTTCTAGGCATATAATCATGAGAAAATAAGAGATAGAGATGCAATCACTAAGCGGCATGTAAAAGCATCAGATCGGAATCGCGGTACGTAACTGGCTAATGGAGACATCAACCTAGTCTACAAGCCTCGAACTAAAAGATACTACAGGAATTCACTTCGCATGTTCCCCATCACATCAGGCAATCGGCGTTCCGGATGAACTGGGAATAAACTAGGAAAATCAGGCGTTACCTTCTTTCGCAGCAACGAACCGCCCCTGCTCCTCCGAAGCCTCTGTGAACTGTCGACTCGCTCGCCTCTCGCGTCAGTTACCTTCCTTCCCGTTGGCCCGCGTGCGCGGGTGCATAAATAGAGGCGGGCGCCGGGGAAGGTTCTGGAGAGGAGCGGACGCGAAACACTTTCAAATCCGGTTGAATTGGCTCAAGCTCGGGTAACAAGCCACCTTTCATGATTAAAAAAAAAAAAAAAACAAGCCACCTTTCGGTTTACACATGGCGTCGCTTGGCGCCATCACTTTTTTTTTTCCTTTTCGTCTTTTATTTGTTTGCGTTTTCTCTTTTGCAATTTTTGTGGCCCGTTTTCTCGAAAGATAACGGAAAGCACAAATGAGAAAATTGAGCATAGTGGATTACTCACCTCTTAAATTCACAACTATGTCGCTGGAGTCTTTTAATGAGTTACTAATTTTACAATGAATTGTAAGGAGCACAAATACCATTGGTTGTTTTCAAAACAGGTTTAAAAATCATGGTCATGCAGTGCAGGGAGTATGATTTTGTGTTACAGTGGACATAAATACATAGAGCCCTTTTATATTTGAAAATAATAACAACTTGTTAATTTATTCTCTGTCTCTCCTGCTTTATGTCACAACATTGTTGTTAAGAGGTTTTGTATTAATGTAGAAGCACGAACTGTTACTTCTATCTACCTTTAACATGTAAAGTTTCAATACATCATGACACATTGGACTATCTTAAGTATTGCATTAGTATCTGTTATCTCACTCGTTTGAGTAGCTCAAATGTTGAACATTATTAAGTACCTTTTTGGTAGGGTTGTGCTTATGTCGCATTCGGCTATGGTTGTGGCTTTTTTAAAAAAACGGTTATGCTAGTTGTGTCTGCGACTGTGCCTAAAACGGTTGGTACAACTTCTCCATATTTTTAAGGACAAATATGGAAAGATGAAGGCGCCGTAGAGAAAAGAAGCCGGTGAAGCTGCCATTTTATGACTTCATACTTTACCTTATTTTTTGATAGGTCTTTCTTCTTTTCTTTTAAGAAGAATCACTTGAGTAAGCACCTCCTTTGGTTAGAAAACATGTGAAAGCGTTGAAAAAGCTATTCTAAAAGCCCTACCAAAAGGGGCCTAAAATATAATGTTTACAAAAAAAAGTCAATTGGTCAAATAATGTTTGACATATTAGCTACACTTTAATCTTTTTCTCTTGATCCGAATGATTTTACTGATTATATTATCATTATTCTGGCCTCGTTTGCCTGCATTCTTGTACTTCCTCGATTTCTAATTGCAAGAAGGAGTTTAAGCAAAACAATTAGCTCCCTGTCAGAATAGAGATTCTCTACTATCTTGAACTCACCACCAATGCTTTAATTTAAGATGGTCAGTAGCACTCCACCTCTCTAAGGATGACTTTGACGTTGTTTTGGCATATTTGGACATCAACTGTCTTTTTTCTTTCTTTTTGTCGTGATTTTTCATTCGACATTTGACTATCTAAAAACGATACCTTTAGTATATGTGCGGGTGCTACAACAAAATACGGCCAATTCTTCCGATAAAGTTCATTGGTTATGATGCGCCAACAATAAATCACCCTTCTACTTTGAAGAAAAAATATACCTTTTGCAATTTTTGTGGCCCGTTTTCTCGAAAGATAACGGAAAGCACAAATGAGAAAATTGAGCATAGTGGATTACTCACCTCTTAAATTCACAACTATGTCGCTGGAGTCTTTTAATGAGTTACTAATTTTACAATGAATTGTAAGGAGCACAAATACCATTGGTTGTTTTCAAAACAGGTTTAAAAATCATGGTCATGCAGTGCAGGGAGTATGATTTTGTGTTACAGTGGACATAAATACATAGAGCCCTTTTATATTTGAAAATAATAACAACTTGTTAATTTATTCTCTGTCTCTCCTGCTTTATGTCACAACATTGTTGTTAAGAGGTTTTGTATTAATGTAGAAGCACGAACTGTTACTTCTATCTACCTTTAACATGTAAAGTTTCAATACATCATGACACATTGGACTATCTTAAGTATTGCATTAGTATCTGTTATCTCACTCGTTTGAGTAGCTCAAATGTTGAACATTATTAAGTACCTTTTTGGTAGGGTTGTGCTTATGTCGCATTCGGCTATGGTTGTGGCTTTTTTAAAAAAACGGTTATGCTAGTTGTGTCTGCGACTGTGCCTAAAACGGTTGGTACAACTTCTCCATATTTTTAAGGACAAATATGGAAAGATGAAGGCGCCGTAGAGAAAAGAAGCCGGTGAAGCTGCCATTTTATGACTTCATACTTTACCTTATTTTTTGATAGGTCTTTCTTCTTTTCTTTTAAGAAGAATCACTTGAGTAAGCACCTCCTTTGGTTAGAAAACATGTGAAAGCGTTGAAAAAGCTATTCTAAAAGCCCTACCAAAAGGGGCCTAAAATATAATGTTTACAAAAAAAAGTCAATTGGTCAAATAATGTTTGACATATTAGCTACACTTTAATCTTTTTCTCTTGATCCGAATGATTTTACTGATTATATTATCATTATTCTGGCCTCGTTTGCCTGCATTCTTGTACTTCCTCGATTTCTAATTGCAAGAAGGAGTTTAAGCAAAACAATTAGCTCCCTGTCAGAATAGAGATTCTCTACTATCTTGAACTCACCACCAATGCTTTAATTTAAGATGGTCAGTAGCACTCCACCTCTCTAAGGATGACTTTGACGTTGTTTTGGCATATTTGGACATCAACTGTCTTTTTTCTTTCTTTTTGTCGTGATTTTTCATTCGACATTTGACTATCTAAAAACGATACCTTTAGTATATGTGCGGGTGCTACAACAAAATACGGCCAATTCTTCCGATAAAGTTCATTGGTTATGATGCGCCAACAATAAATCACCCTTCTACTTTGAAGAAAAAATATACAACTAGAAAGATAAGGACCGCGCAATACTATAATTTGTCACAAACTAACGAGACGTCAAATATAGTTGAGAAAAAACAAAGTAGAGAGTAAACACAAAAGTTTCAAAAAATTGTTACGCGACATGAATTCTAGCCACTGTAATTTGTGTCATTGTTATTGTTTAATTTCCCAAAATTTAAGCACAAAATCGACAAAGCTTCTTTTCTTAAGAAGTAGGTTTTGACAAAATTTTAGAGCAATATAAGAATCCTTTTAAAACGTAGAATTCTAAAACGTTAGGATTGGGGTTGGCTATCAAATTCAAACCTTAACAATTGAAAACGCATGAAACTTCCTACATAACGTTGAGATGCAACGTAGGTAAAACCCAGAAAGTGAAATAAAGAGATAGACTTAAAGAAAACTTCTAAGAGGTTGGACCTCTTGCTAGCAATAGCGGAGGACAAAGAAAAATTGAGGTATGGCGAGTTGTAGATAATGCTTAAAGTTAATGTATAGCACATAGCATTATTATTATATATCATCGTCACACAAAGCAGTAGGACTCAATCAAGAATTGAAGGTGCGGTCCTTGCCGTACCTTGCCATCACGGTCCTCCGCTATCGTTTGTTAGATTTCCTCTAAAATTACTGTAAAAGAAAGCATTCTGCAGTGATTTTATAAGATTTATAAGAGCACAATCCTTTGGTTTAAATTGTGTCATAAGAAACTTTTCCTATAAAATTTGAATCCCACTCCTCTAATTTTTTCTTTGTTCTAAACCCTAAGCATTTTCTTTAGAGACATCCCCTTCGCAAAACCGGCGCGGTCGGACCCGGACCAGCCTAGCCAGCCTGCCTGCTTGGTTTCCACCGATTCCAGCTTGGCGGTTGGATCCAGCGATCCCCATCGTCTCACACACCACCCGACCCGAAAAGTCCCCACGAGAAGCACCAGTCGCCGGAGATCTCACACTCGCACGGCCGCGCCCCCCTCACCCCTTCGCCCGCGGCCATGGCCTCCGGGCAGGACTCCTCCGGCACGACGCTGATGGATCTCATCACCTCGGATCCGTCGGCCGGCCCG